>JANRGW010008440.1:0-102363 GCA_024733675.1 Psilopsiagon aymara | reverse complement strand
GTCCCTGCCCATGGCAGAGGGGTTGGAACTGGATGATCTTAAGGTCCTTTCCAACCCTAACTATTCTATGATTCTATAAGTGTGTTTGCTTTGTTACCTTTCTAGGACTAAGTCATCACTCACTGACTTTCAAAACCCAATTGAAAAGGAGTTTGGCAGGTTTTGGTGAGGAATGGGATATCAGCGTTTTTGAACTGTGAGGATAATTACTTGACTGAGAGAAAGACTTATTTTTTGCACAAATGCAGTGAAACCCCGTAACTGAAGTCATTGTTCATTATACTAAGACGTTCTAATGCTAGACAGAATTTTAACATTGCAACAGAAATCTTTTATTTTTCACAGATTTTTGACTAATACCGGTATCTCATTTACTGTAACCCATGTTATAATCACCACTTGCAGTCCAAATAAGCATTGAGTGTCCAGTGTTTCATTTTGTTCCGCAGTTTTAATCTCAGTGTGTTTTGTTCCATTACTTGTAAGATGTCGGTTAAAAATTAAAAGAAAGCAATTTAGGAATGTTTCTTGTCCTTTCCAGAAGTCATAATTTTTTTTCCTTTCTCTTTCCATTCTTTGCATTTATATAGGAGGACAGCTGCCTTCAGATGATCCAGAACTCACTGAGAGTTTCTCTTGCTTCAGTCCTACTTCATGAGATCTTCAGAAGATACTAACTGAGGTACTTATTTGTTCTTTTCACTTTTAGGTTTTCTACTTTTCAATTTTTAGATTGGTAGAAGAACGCATAAAAGAAACAATGAATTTAGACTAGGAAGAATCATGAAAGGAAAATAACACAAAGGTTCTGTCAGTAAGGAGAGCTGCTGGGTTTAATCTCTTGGGTCTAATCTAATCTCTTTCTGTAGCTGGACACTATGTTAGTGAATTTTTTTATAAAGTGAGAAATAAAATAATTTAAAATATGCCAAAAGGAAACATATTAAAATGCAGTTAAAAGGTTGCTTTTTGGGGGGTCTTCTATTGAGTTTTGTCTGAGCCTCTGTATTTCTCCAAAAATGAATGAAATATTTTGCAGGTAATCCATGAACATGAATATCCAGTCATCTAAATAATGACTAAATAACAAAACCTTCTAAACAACGAAGCCTTCTAAACTATCTGGCATGTATAGGTTTTTTTCTGTAATACTTAAAGGGAATTTCATTTAAAGAAAAGCTTTGGTGTTAATGCAATATATAAATGCTTTTGTCACAGTTTATCTTTCATGAATCCATGAGATTAAATATAAAAGCTGTTTTAAGGATATCGGTAAATATTTTATTCTGAAAAATATTTGTCATTTTTGTCGGATACCAGTAAATTAATTCCTTTGCATAGAAAAGATCTTCTCCATTTGTATATGTAAACAGAGTCTGAGAAAGGATTAATGACTAAAGAATTCATAAACGGAAAAAAGTATCTTGTAAGCCTGTGATCAGCTGGATTTATGTCAGTGCTAAATTTATGATCTGCAGCTGTTAAAAGTCTGTTAGGAACTTCATCTTCTAATGCATGATAACAGTGCGAGTGCATAACTTGAAAAAAGGAAACATCGTGCTTGGAGAAATGAAATTGTCCAAACATATGGATGATGATTACAGTGCTTCACATAGAGCAAAGCTTTATTCTATGAAGCTTATAAATGAAAGTTTTAATGCTTTTCAAATTGCAGTTACCAACTCAGATTCTAAAATGTCATAGGTTGAAAGAAAGTCCGTTGGTTAGTGTTTGCATATTCAGCCTAATGTAAGCAGTGCTGGCCTGGAATTTTTGTTTCTGCATTTGAGAACTCGAAGGTTAAATGGCACTGAAAAAAGATGTCTTAGGATTTCTATAGTATTATCTTAAAATATGTAATATATACAACTTTTTTCTGTAGCTCTTGATATTTATATGTAGCCTTCTTAAGTACCAAGAATGGCTTAACCTTTTGGAAATGTTGGTAATTGTTAGTGTAGTTATTGTACAAAATTAATCTATGTTATCATAGATATAATGTATGCATTTCCTTTTTTTAAAGACTTTATATACCAGCCAGTATAGATTACAGTTAATATAATGTTAGCATTAAAATTAAAAAGTTTTTAAAAAATTACTATTAAAATTTAGTTGAATGTTGCGTGTGGATTTGGAAAAGAAATCTTTTTTGTTTCTAACTTTGCATTTTGTGCTGTTAGCAGCCAATTATATTAACAGTTTTTACATGCAGATTCTATGAAGTTGCTGCATATTCTGAGACTGTAATAAAGCAGTTGGCGTTACGTGTCAGGTTGGGCCAGTTTAGTATGCATTATGGATTGGTTATGTCTTGCAGTGGGACAGTTCATTTCTGTAGTCAGTACATAAGCATTTTAGCAGTAGAATTAGCCACTTATGTCACAGATTATAATTAGCCGTGTCTGTGCGCCAAAGCAACAGGATGGAATGCAAAACACAGCCAAACATGTGAACGAATTTTCTTCCAGTGATATTTGCCCAGGCCCAAAATATCTCACACTCCAGATTTGAAAGTAGTGGAAAAGTTAGACAATTCTCTCCTGGGAAGAGACTGTAGCTTATTCAGAAGGCCACATTATTTCAGATCTCTAAGGTAACAATTTTTTAAATTTATTTTTATAGCTGTATTAAAATATTAGCATATTAATAATTGAGTTGGGTTTTCTTTGTGCTTATTACATTAATGTATTGAGCTTCTTGCTTGTCTGATTTTCTGTGCAGCATTTCAGGGTGATTCTGTCCTCATTTAAGGATCATGTTGAAGCTCATGTGATTTATTTTAGGACAAATTTAAGTGTTAATTTTTATATACAAGTACTATTTTAGATTCTGATAGTTTAATTATGCTTGGTTTTACAATTAAATGCAGTATTAAGTTGAACAGTTTAAACCTGTGTAATATTAGAAAGCTTTTAGTAATTTTAAAATCTTTTACAATATCGTATTACAGTACTTAACATAAATGTCTAGTTTGCAATAGTGAATCCCTGATGTTTGTAGCTCTAAATTTTTCTCAGTTTATTGATCACATAGTAAAAGTCGAATTTAGTCAAGAATGGATCTGTTCTGATGAACATTCTTTTTTGGTTTGACGGTGTAATAATAACCTTCCGTCTGAGGAACTGTTACCAAAATCAGTTCTAAGTTCTGTGAAGCGTACTTGAATGAATACTAAACATCGAACTATGCATAGGGAGAACACCTTTTACATATTTGTAAACTTCTTAAATTCAAATACATTTTCTCTTGAATAATTTCCCTGACTGAAAGAAAATTGCTAAGTAGGTATCAATTGGTTACTGACTCATGATGATTTACTGGAAGATACTTGGTGCGTCTTCACCAACAGGTGATTGCACTGCATATTTAACCATGCATCAGAATAAGGACATAAGTTCCTAAAACAAGCTATTGCCAAAGCGTAGGAATATGATTTGACTAGTGATATGACACCAGTCATCTAGGAAGCTTTTATAGAAATATGGCTGGTTTCACTATATCTGTCTTAAACCTCCTCCTAATTGAGCAAGAGATTAATAGTGTCCTAGAAGTGTCTGCCTGTTTCCATTGTCTGCTGAGGGGGCCTAGGTAAGTATGGTTGATGTTACCTGTGTTTAGTGAGATGAATTCTGTCCTGCATAGCCACATCCAAATGAGTAGTCCACATGAGTGAACTGTAGTAACTTCGTGACCTAGAGTTCTGAAATTTTGCACAGTTAAGATTTCAGAATTTTTGCTTGAGATGCATGTTCACAACTGATACCACTTTGGCTGAAATGAATGTCTGTTCTAAACAAATGACATATTTACATATTCGATACAGATTTCCTTTCCATTACATAATGAAGATCCAGTGGTCCTAGAATACCACCAAAGGGTGAGAACGACTACACAGAGTTAAATTAAAAATAAAAGGACCTAAATTAAGACCAGCATTAAAGGGAACCATTTTGAAATCTCTTTCTAAACACGTGCAATTTTGCTACTAACATGCAGTTTTTTTCTGGTTGAAAACTCAGTGGTTAAAAGCAGGTTATATTTTAGTTTTTGTTCATAATCATAAGGCCTTAGTAGGTTTGTAATTATGCAGATGTGTGACTATACTTAGCATTGAGAATGCGCAAGCAAGAACACTGTGTTTTAAGCTAAGGGAGAAGAGCTTTGTAGGAAGAATTGAAAGAAAGAAATGGATGTAGTGTATCTTACAAACCCAAGCCCCTGTCAAAAGGCACAGAAACGTTGGGTGTCCTTTTGCTTGAATAGAATGTGAAAAGTAGTTCCTAGTACATGAGATACAAATCCCAGGTCCTGATAGTTTCTAATTGCCTTCATGACTTGGAATTAAGTAAGCTGTATTTCCTGTGTACTTACTTCTTAGAGTTGATTGTCTTAGATGTTTAATGAGCAGTGACTAAAGATTTTCCATAACACAGACGTTTGCAAGGTCTTTCTCATGTGCACGTTTTCATATATCTCATAAGGTCTTTTTGCCTATTGCAGTCTTCCAGTGAAGGCAAATGGGGTTGCTTCGTCTCTCTGTGTCTCATTTTCAGAAAGTTTGTAGGAATAGAGTGTTTCTGAGATCTCTACTTGTCTGTTGAATTTGGTTGAAATTGACCAAGAAACTCCAAAGTTGTTGTAGGAGGGAGGGAAATTAATGGGAGACAGACAATTTACACATAGAGTGCCATGGCTTTTTTGTTTATTAAACCAGGCTAAAAGCATCATGGCAGTTTGGATAACAGGTTGATTCAATATCCTGGTCAAATTTTCAACTTAGTAATGAAATTCTCACTATTTAATTCAGCTGTAAGTTTGGCTACCTGGGCCAGTCTTCTCATTAAACCTTTCTGTATATCTGCCAAAAGCTGTTAAACAGCTGCTACATTTCACGCCATGGCTGGTTATGTTTCTGTGGTGTATGAAATACTTCTGTAAAATAACATGAAGAGGAATATAAAGTACGTAAAGAATTTTAAAAATTGACTATGGTATGTGCTAAGTGTTGGATATTACTGGTATTAGCCATAGTCACACAGTTTTCACTGAGATACATAGTATATTTATTTGTGTGCTTGCATGCATATATCCTGAAGGTTATTCTATAAGAATCATATATTTTCAATAATGGGATAGAATCATAGAATAGTTTGGGTTGGAAAGGACCTTCAAAAGTCATCTAGTCCAACCCTCCTGCAGTGAGCAGTGGCATCTTCAATTTGTTTGCCTGTGTGAAAGTTTTCGTAGTAGGGATAAGAAGGAGGAGGAAAAGGCTGACTGGGGCTTGCCTGAGTGTCAAAAAGGAGAGAGAGAGCATGACGGACACTCCCAAAAGTCAGCATGGATGAGGCAGACAAGGTTGCATATATTCTGATTCTACAGAAAGGCAAATTTGAGGGCTAAAGAAGTGAAAGTTTACCCAGAGGACACCCAGTGCAAAGTTTTATGTAATGTGGGTGGATGTAGTAGAGAGTTCTACGAAGAAGGAGCAAAACTTTCTATGGGATGAAGCAGCAAAACCAGGATAGGAGATGGTAGTCCTATGCTGCCTGTGCTACTTTTTAGTCTATTTTTCTAGTCTCAAATGCTCAAACTTGTCTACTTTTTCAGTCCTGCTACTTGGTGTAATAAAAGATATTTCTTTTAGCCACAAAACTGCATTGTATTATATTCCTTGCGATATTCTACTTTTAGTTTTGTGTCATTACAATAGTTATTTTCCATTTTATGAAAATACAAAGGAAGGCATCTGAAAACTTACCTTGCTTAAACACAGAACAATATTATGAAATAGTGTATTTCATTCTGCATGATTTCACGAGTCATTTAATAATTATGTTGAATGCACATTTGAAGATAATGCTTTCAAACAGAAATGCAGTTTTACATTCATGAAGTTGTAGAAGACTATTAATGTATTGTCATAATGGAGAAGAAACTGCATATAAGCTATATTTGATAAAATCACTCTGTGTTTATCTGTGTACCCCACAATCTTTTTCAATTTTCTATTTCATTGAAATTCTGTTACTAAAAGTTTTCATGATCTGTGAAAGTGCTCATTTTTTTTTATTAGATTAATGTATTTTATTAATTTTGTTTTTAGCTAAACATTTATTGAACTGATAGTGTTGTGATTCAGACTTGATGATTTGTTTTAACTGATTTTGGTCATGTTTATAGAAGCAAAGCCATATTCTCTTTGCCATAGTGAAAACATCTATCATGCTATTTAAATTAAGATCATTAAAATGACCATTTTCCTGTATCAGAAATCCTCAGGTGCGCAGTAGTGTCTGCCTTAAGTCAGAAAAAAATTCAAACCTAGCATTTAGAAGTTCTCTAGAAATAAGCGCATTGATTTAGGATTGCTGTAAAGCATATAAATGTCTAGAATGCTCCATCCTTGGCAGTGCTCAAGGCCGGGTTGGACAGAGCCTTGGGCAACATGGTCTAGTGAGAGGCATCCCTGCCCATGGCAGAGGGATTGGGACTAGATGATCTTAAGGTCCTTTCTAACCCTAAACATTTTATAATTCTGTGAATGTGAAATAATGCAAACAGATGCAGCGAAAGCAAAATTATTCTTTCTTCCTTTGCTTTATCAAAAGATTCTGGTTTGCTACATTACCCTTCTCTTTGTGACTTTCTTCAGCATTTCCTGGACATATTTCTCCCCATGTTTTACAATCTCCACTTGTGTGTCTCATGTTCATTTCCTGAGTGTACCCACTACTTAACGTTTTTCTCTTATCCACCAAGTGTCTACTCAAAATATTTATTTTACTGCAGCTCCTTCTTTTCATGCTTATATGAGAAGTCACCACCACTGTTCTGGGTTTAGTAAAGTATTGATTGTAGGGACAATTATTAGAGGGCTTTAGTCAAAATACAAATGCTGCCTGCCTCTGACTTGCAATGGAGCCAATCTGGTATATCTGCTGAACATATCAGATGACAATGTTACTAAGTGTATGTGGGACCTTTCATTTATGCTGTTGTGGAACCCACTTTTCCAAGTAAAGGCTTTGCTAGTTTGTAAAGTGTGTTTCAGAATCCCTACACAGTGAAGTAAGTGTTTTTTTGAAGTAGGAGTCTAGTCCAGCCTACAGTACAGGTAGTTAAGCAATCTCATCATACACAAAACCACAAAGAATTTTTCTTAACTGCCTCTCAGAATGAGTGCTTCAGCATGAGCTGCAGTTTCCTTTGGACCTACAAGGAACAGTTTATAGAATTGGTTTTAATGCCTTTAATTCTGTTTTAACATTTTGCACATTATTTCTGTTCGAAACTGCTAATAATACTGCACTGGATGCGTAGGTGGAAAAGAGTATACTTATATTTTTACTAGGATTTCCTGTTACAATATTCCCTTTTCTCTTTATGTTCTGTGTTGGTTCTCTGCTAACATGTCAGACTACAAAGACTTGATTGATATGTAAGGCACTATTGTCTAATGAGCAGGCAATGTCCAATTTGAGTTTAAAAGGCAAGTTATACTTGTGCTATATGAATGTCTTTTCTTAAATATGCCCAAAGAGTAACTTTAGAAATTACAGGCATACTTCCTGGAGAAGGTAGTGTGCTTGTTTGGTCCAAATAGGAATTACCTTCCAGTCACCCAAATTAGGGTCTTTAAAATGAAGAAATATGCCAAAAATAAGTATTACTTTTCAGATTACAGTAGGTGATTTACATCAGTAAATCAATCTTAATTGAAAGTTAAGAATTCAAGTAGTAACTGCTTATTTAAATTTCAGATTAAATATTTTATATTAAAAACATACTTTCAGCCACAAGGATGATATAACCTATGTTGGATGAGAAATTTTGCTCTTAGTTTTTTTGAAGTGCATATGTACTTCACACATACTCCAGGGTTTTATTTATCCTTCATTTGTTTTTGCAGTTAATTGAAAGATCAGCTGTATCTTTCCTGTTGGTTTTAATGCAAATGGTATACTGATCAATAGCCTTATTTGTACATTTTGCCATGTTCATCATCTTCTGTGTTTCTTGCATTGCATTATTGCTTTGTCACGGTTGCTGAAGAAACTTGAATCGGTTGCTGCCTAAACAGTTGAAGTCAACATCACCAAAAAAGGCTTCTGTAGTAAATGTCTTTTGACGATTTCCTTATGTGTCTAGTACACATTTAAATTAATCTGTTTTTCCACTGTGTAAGTAAAAATGAGTAATTAAGCTATTATAGCCAGGACTGAAATGCAACAGAAGCACATCAGTTTGTGTTCGTTGACATTTTAAATTAACCAGAAAAGGGCAGGGATTTAAAATACGTAATGAGACACAATAGAGATAGGAAAGCATTTTCCTTCCCTTGCTACAGAAAAGGAAAATTAACTTTGAATTTTTAGTTTAGTTTCATGTGACTTTTCAAAAAAAGTGCAGTTGTGAATTTCTAGATGCAAGGTTGAATTACTCTTCTTTCATAGTTTTTAAAACATCTGTGATCAATCACTTGAATTAGAGAGGGAAGACATGAGGCTTAATTTTCATCTCTACTCTCTGTATCTAGTTGCATTCCTCGTTTTGTTGGTGTATTTTCACTTCACTATTCAAAGAAAGCTTCACAGAATAGCTGTATAACTCCATTTACTATGTGAAACAATTTAGTAAGCTAAATAAACAGCTTTTCTTGAGGTCCTGTCATGATTCAACCCTGGTCAGCAGATAAGTCCCACACAGCTGCTCTTACTCCCCCTTGGTGAGCTGGGGGAGAGAATCAGAAGAGTGAAGGTGAAAATACTCATGGGTTGAGATGAAGAGGTAAAGATTTAATAAGTAAAGCGAAGCAAGAAATTAACTCACTGCTTCCTATTGCAGGCAGGTGTTTGGCCATCCCCAAGAAAGCAGAGCTCCAACACACATAAATGGTTACTCAGGAAAACAAACACCATCAACCCGAGCATCACCCCCCTTCCTTCTTCCTCCCCACCTTTATATGCTGAGCATGATGCCATGTGGCATGGAATATCCCTTGGGTCAGTTGGGGTGAGATGTCCCAGCTGTGTCCCTTCCCAACCTCTTGTTCTCCCCCAACCTACTGCTGATGGGGAAGGGTAAGGAGCAGAAAAGGCCTTGCCTCTGTGTAAGCACTGCTCAACGGTAACTAAAACATCTCTGTGTTGCCAACACTGTTTCCAGCACAAATCCAAAACACAGCCCTGCACCAGCTACTATGAAAGAAAATTAACTCTAGCCCAGCCAAAACCAGCACAGTCCTCAACCAACATAGGAAAGCACCATAGAAAAGAGTTAGCTGCATTGTAATTGTGATGAAGGCTGTGGTATAAACTGTAAGTATGCCTCTGAAGAAACAACAGCCTGCTACCTAGAAGTAGCACTTTCATAAAGGCAGCAAGAACAGGAAAAAGAGAAAAGGTTATGCCAATGCATATGTTTTCATTCTTTTTGCTCTCACACAAAGTACCTCTTCCCAGTGCTAAGGACATGAAATACTTCTCCTAAGAACAGCACTGAGCACAATGTTAAAAGACTTTTGCTGAAAGTGCAAACCAAGTAGGACTTTACTACCAGCCAGTATTTCTACAAGATACATTTTGGCCTTGCTAGTAATCATTGTTGTATGGTAAAAAGGATCTATATCACACGTGTAGAAAATAAAAATATCCTTTTGTTTGGTTTGGTTTTGGTTTTTGGTTGGGTTTTTTGTTTGGTTTTATTTTGGGGGATATTTTTGTTGTTTTGTTGGTTGTTTTTTTTTAAAGTAAATAGAAACAAATGTAATTGTTGAGGGGGTTAAGTACTTTTCAAAACTGTGTGAAATTACTTCTCTTGTAGACATCCACATAAGATTATGGTAGCAGAGATTCTTTCATGATTTGTCTCCATCAGAGGGATTGTTTTCATTTCCTTCCCATGTATAAAGAAGGTCAAACCTTTCGGTACCATCCCTGGCGGTGTTCAAGGCCAGGTTGGACAGAGCCTTGAGTGGCACGGCTTAGTAGGAGGTGTCCCTGCCCATGGCAGGGGGGTTGGAATTAGATGATCTTAAGGTCTTTTCCAACCCTAACTATTCTATGATTCTATGATTCTATTTTCAACTGCCCCAATGAAGATCATTTCCCACATTCCTCCCCCCCAGTTAGCTTTGCAATTCTTGCACATCTATCACACTTCCCTTAAGTTTATAAATAATCAAAAAAAAGCATGACAAATGACAAAAAAGTTTGTAAGAAGTTTATTCCTAGCAGTGTTTTGAGATTCCTGGTGTTGTCTCCAGTGAAAGAAAATTAAAGCCACAAAACCAATTCTTATCTGCATTTAGTGGCCCTTAAGAAATCAAATTTTGGACACAGAAACCTAATCTCACTGAAACTCAAAGCAGTAAAGTATCAACTCTTGTCTGCAAAGCCTAACTTCATTGTGTGTTGAAGTTAAAAAAAAAGAAAAAGGTAATTAAGAGCAGCAGTTTAAATGGTAGTACAAACAGCATGTGATTTATCCATTTTGTTGGATAGACTTCTTTTAAAGTCTGTGATACCCAGAGAGATAACAAACCACTCTAAAGTAGCCAGAATTCTATTTAATAACCCAGATTATGACTATAAAAGTTTGGCTATGATGACTGAAGGGAAGCTCTTAGATGTTCTCTCTGAATAGGAGTATGATAAATAAATACTGAAGATAAATTAAAAACTGCATACCTTGTAGTACAAAAGTACTGTATTAAGACAGTTCTCTTAGCTATTAACCTGCCAGGTAGTTTGTATGTTAAATGGATGATCAGACTCTAAAAATGAGTGGTTACAGAAGTGAAGAACATATAAGTAGTATGAAAAATTAATTATTTGTGCTTCTGTTAATTGTGTAGGAAACTGGATCACTCTATGTGCTAGAGCCTCATTTTATGGATACTCATCAAAGGATCTATTTCAGAATAAAAGGACTATAGAAAAAGCTTATTTATAGAAGACGTAGATAAAATAAATAGGGGCATTCAAAATGAGATGATACTCACTGAAGACCTCTGAAAGAACTCAGGAAAAAAGTAATTGAACTACAAATAGCTATAAAAGGTAAGCTCTAAAGACTGCAGAAGCCTGTATTAATTTAGATGGGAAGGAGCCTCAGGAAATCATCTAGTCCATCCTTCTCCTGTACTTTGATTTGGGTGTCTGTAGCAGACTCTTAGCAGAACATCATTTGTCCTTTGAGCTTTCATAACCTCCTGAATGCCTCCTTCTCTGTTTCAAAGTTAGATTGTATGCATTTGACTCAGCCCTCTGCACACAGTGCAACCTTCTTCCTCCTTGCCTTCCCAGCCTTTTCTTTCCTGAGTGCTTTTATCTGTCCATTGCAGCGTTCCAGTCATGCAGGCTATCCAGTGTATTTTCTGTAATTCCAGTGGGGTCATTGCTCTGCAGCTGTGCATGGGCTTCTAATTGCTCTTGTTTGTTTCTCATGCTGTGTTCATTCATGTACAGGCACTGGAGACAGATAGGCCAAAATTCACACTTCTTTATAAGGAAAGGGAAAGAGCCATCTCCATCATGCTATAAGCTATAGCAACTTTCTCCTGATGTACCTATTTTAAAGCTTTCCTCACCAATTTAGCAAAAGTTACCTGACCTAATGGGAGGTGTCTGCCCACGGCAGGGGGCTTTGATCTTCAGGTCTTTTCAACCCTAACCATTCTGATTCTATGCCATTTCTTTCTGGAGGATGACTCTGAGGGAATGTCCAATATGAAAAAAAAAAAAAAAAAAAAAAGCCATTAGAAGATATTTTGGGACAAAACAATAAAATTATTAATAATTGTTCTGTCACCAGGACCAGATGGTATTCACTCATGTTCAGAAGGAATAATCTTCTTTGCATGCCTTTCTGGTAAAAGAAGCAAGATAGCATCAAACACAGATTCATCTTAATTTTCTGCCCCAAGAGCTTCTAATATATTTAGGTATTGCAGGCTGCATGATTCTAGCTTTGCTTCAGCAATGGTTTCCCACTGTACATCCTACCAGGACCTGGAGTATGGGATAGAATAGTGATGAGAAACACACATTAATCTTCAAATATTATGCAATTCCTGTTAGTTTTTGTATGCAAACAGAGAATTTCAGCATTGTCACAGCGGGTAGAATACCCCAAGGCAGATGATCCGTATGTTGATATTTTGAATAAGTAAAAGAACAATAATGGCAATTTAAGCCAAAATGTGACCTTCTTTCTGTTTATAAATGTTACACATGTTGCAAAGAGATTTTAAAGGAAGAATCTCTTGTGAATAAGTAAGATGTAGAGTAGGCAAACAAAGACCATCAGATGTTTGCAGGTAATTGGGAAGGAATGTTTTAAATTACAGCCCTTGAATAGGAAGATGATGCCCCATGAGCTTAGAATTCCAAAGGTATTGTGAACATTTTTCCTGCTTCAATGTAATGCAGTATGAATGGTTTACTTAAACAACAGATGCAATGTCTTTAAAATGCACATTTTCTGTAGCTGTCTCACAAGTGCTATAGTTTTCTGGACTTCTCAGTGATACTATGAATTCAAATGAAAAGCCTTTTCTCTGGAGGACAATAGAGATTTTAATGTATATTTGATAATGCAGGAATAGTTCTGTATTGCAGTCTGGAAATGAATGGCAAACTCACGTGTCCTTATTTTTTGTCTGGCACTTTCTTCTAGGTCTGAACGTATTGCTTTTGTAGGTACAGCAGGTTGTGGTGTAAAAATAGCCTATCAAGAGTAAGAATTGGAATTGCGTTAAATGTCTGAAATGTCAGATTGTTTGCCAGGCTTCCAATTTCTATTGCAAAAAGCAAAAGTATATCTTTAAAAACCAGTCTGTTTTACCTTTAGTAGACTTTTCAAATAGTTTACAATTTGGAGTAGTTATTGGAAAGGCTGTGGCAGGGAAGAAAGAAAAATGAATCTATAGATATAATAGCCTATTCCAGTGTTGGTTTTTTTTAATGTAAAATTACATCTTTTGTGCCTACCTGCAAATTTAAGTAAAAATGCAAATTGTAGTTAAATGGCCTGATGGAGCTACCACGTGATGCAAAACAGTTCACTTCCTCTGAACTGTCACAAGTTGATAAAACTTCTATTTCAAATGAGGACTTATTCTCTTTTTTAAAAAACAGGAACATTTTTCTGAGAAGTAGGTTTGCAACTGTGTACCAGATGGCATTTTTGTTTGCCGCCTGGTAATCTCCTCAAAAGAAAGGTAATAAAGTGTCCATTAAATTTAATGTATGTAGGAAAATGATTCTTGCTTACTATTTTAGGACTTTTTACTCTTCTGTTCAATATGCTTAACTTAGATTATTTAAGGGGTTTCACAAATTCTCATCAACTCAGACCAATAAAAAAGAAATACTTTTAAGTGGTCAAAATGAGGTTACTGTTCATTTGAACAGAGGGGATTTTTTTCAGGGAGTTGCATATGTGCTAAGAGAGGCTAATCCTCAGCAAATAACATGACACAGCTTGCATCTGTATAACTGTCATCCCTAGCAAAATAGAGTGCCCTTTTGGGAGCCTTCCTCTGTGCCATTCCCAGAACATCGTGCATCTTTGTCCATGCCAGGCAGTGTAGGCAAGTTATTCCAGGATGCATGTTGTCAGTGAAATAGCACGGATGTTCACAGCACATGCGTCGACCCTGCTTAGTTTACTGTTCTACTTGTAAGGCAGGAAAATCCTTACCATAAA
Source organism: Psilopsiagon aymara (assembly GCA_024733675.1). Lineage (NCBI taxonomy): Eukaryota > Metazoa > Chordata > Aves > Psittaciformes > Psittacidae > Psilopsiagon > Psilopsiagon aymara. The sequence continues at coordinate 88,650 of JANRGW010008440.1, read as the reverse complement.
AAGTGACCTTAACATAAAAAGGCCTAATTTTCCCTGCAATAGGTATGAGTCTGGAAATGAGAAATGAGAACTGAGATCTTGTCTCGTGCAAGAATATATACTCTCAGTGAGATGTTTTCCTATACCTCTGCTGTTTTTTTGTAAGGGAAATGGATTTTAAAGCAGGGAGAACAAAAGCCAAACAGGAAGAGAGAAGTAGTAGATGGATTCAGGGTGTCTGTCCTCAAGAGAAATAAGAACTGAGCCTGGTAAGCCAAGAGTGTTGCATGTGGGAGAAAAGCTAGCAACAGATGTGAGAAAGAGACTGGAATTACAAATAAGTGTGAAGGCTAAAGGAACAGGAGAGGAAATGTTTTAAGATATAAATGAAAGCGTGCCTTAGCTGGGCAAGTATGTTGAGGAGTCAGAAAACTGTAGTGGAAACAGAGAAGATGAGAAGGAAGACTGAGATTGTGTAAGGGGTGAAATATGTTAAAACTGTAAGAAAGCAGGGAAGGAGAAAGGTTTAACAGAACCTGGGAGAAATGCAGCTGATAGGAAAGGAGACAGGACTGGCTGGAGTAAGGAAGAATTTGAGACTTTACTGCACGGAGAAGGGGAAACCAAAGAAGATGTAAGGATAGTTCTACATGGGAAGAGGCAATCGAGTTTCTGAGACAAATGGACAGAAATAAGACTCTTCCGCCCTATGTTCAGAAGGGAATCTTACTATTATAACTGTCCTACTGTAAAAAAAAAAAAAAAAAAAAAAAAAAAAAGTAGGAAATGCACTGCTACAGTATCTCATGCTCTAGAGAGCTCTCCTAGTCTATAGAGAGCACTAACATCTACTACTGCAACCAGTTGTACCAAGATCTGTATGCTAGATCTGAAGATGAAGAGTCTGCAGGTTAGTCTGTTTGAAGTGAACAGTATGTCATAGTTTCTCTTTTTTTTTCCTATTGTTTGTTTTTTTCTAGGAAGTTGCATAAAACAGAAATTGAAATTGAAAGACTTAAGAGCATTCTAATAGCAGCAATGTTAAAAAAATACCTAAATTAAGACCTAGATCTGTACCACTAATTTAAACATACCTATGGAACAATCCAGCAGGAATAGAGTGGCTAGCATCCACACTATTAAACTAAATAAAAATAAATAAATAAAATATATTTATTTATTTATAAAAATAAATAAATAAATAAATAAAACTCTGTTTTATTCTGTAAAACAGAGAAGTCACAACCATACTATCACTCAGTAATTATAACAAAGCAATGACAATTTTTAGTATCTGGTTTGAATATTTAAGAAACCCAGCCTTCCAGCCAATGTATATGCTATATTGGCTGGCAGACTGGCAAAGAAGAGAACTACTTTTCTCTGTAGATTTGTAATTACATTATATATTTTTGAACGTCAATTTTCTTAGGAGAAATGAGGACTGACTTGTGATCTAATTTGTGTTCTTTGTTTAGGATATCTCATAATTTGCAGTTTAGAAACTGCTAGCCTTCAGACTACAACATTCCCATTTGCTTCAGTGTTAGTTTTCTGGGACTTAGTGTGTTCTGCTAGAGAAAAAGTACCAGAATTTTTTCTTCTGTACTTAAATGCCTGAAGAGCTGACTTGTAAGAAATTGCCTTCACTCATTTAGTTAATATTTCACTGACAACAACTGTGGAACTACGAAAGTAATAGATCTAAGTGGTTAGAAGAGATTAGTTTGAACACCAGAATTAGAACTATTAATGTGTGAAGAAGTAGATAATTTTAAAAAAAGGATCACTAATTTTTATATAATAATTTAACAGTTTATGAGGCTTTGCAATGATACAACTGTATCCTAAGAAGTATCTTTATATCCCAGAGAAGCATGTTGCAGTTTTCAGTTCATGCTGAAGTATTTCTTTATTTTTTCTCTGATGCCATGAACCATTTTAACCAGTTATAAAAAATATTTTCCTTGAACTTTTATCCCTTTAATTATTAAAAATTCAGAATTCTTTCAAAGATATTGGTAAGTACTGAAATTAACTTTCTGTATCAAATTGCGTTGACAGCTGTTTGTACTGTTAGTAATCTGCATTATTGAGTGGCTTGGGTAGATAAATATACAGCAAGATGTTGCCAAATCCTGGTTAGCTAAATATGTAGGTTTAGTTGTCATGTTTAACTTCTAATTTCAACTGGTTTTGTGTTGCCTGATTTCTTTTTTTTTTTTTTTAAATAACAAATTTAAATTGCATGTCTGGGATAGATCACATATCATAACAACATAATTTATCTCCTGAAGACAGGACCTGTCATAGTCTTGTCTGGTAACTAAAGCGATCATTGGATTTTACATATCTGAAATTATACAGAATTCTGTAATTTGATATTCAGAATGTTGTTTGGTAAATTATTTGCAAACGACTGTAAGAATTCAATGCCAGACTTTTCAGTAAATTAGTGTAATAAGCATCGAATAGAAAGGCCTTGTCTGTATCCAATGTAACATGCATGTCTGTTCTGAATAAGGAAAGCATTTAGCTACCTCAGAATAAAAGAGCTGAAATCCTAGTGAACAAAATTAACCTGTGGTAGATTATAATGAAAGTTGTGTAAATTTGTCAGCCATCTTCTCTGCTTTTCTGTTCTTGGAGTGTCAGGTAATACCTAGACTGAGTTGTAAAGCTGTATTACTCCCAAAGAATGACAACCTGAAGGGAAACCTTCGACTTTCACCTGAAGAAAAACCCTTTAATGCCTGGAAGGATCAAGTTATCAGAATAAGAGAGAGTCTGTTATTCAGCTGTCAGTGTTATTTATAATCCTGTAAAGGCTATAATTTATAATTTATAAATCCTCAGGTCCTCCTTGTGTGTTTAGTTTTGCTTTGTCCTTTATAATGAGAAAACCTTTTGTGCAGTAGACTAAATGTACGCTGTTCTTCTTTTCCATAAAGATAGGATTTTTATTAAATTTTAAGGAGAAGAGTAGTGATTCTGCTAACCCTTCTCTAAGGACAAGATAGCTCTCTCATTCCTTGCCTAATATTGTTTCTTTCTTCCACCTATTTCAAGACAGATTCTACAAAGCTTATCATTTAAAGGCTTGTCCATGTAATCAGAGGCAGTTAAACAGTTCATCTTAACAAATTCATTAGGAGCTGAGAATATTTTTGAACTGGAGGAAAGCAATAATAGAAATGACACCTTCATTTTAACAGAAATGGAACCAGGCACCTGGCTCTTTAGAAAGGTTAGAGTTTTTTAAACTTCAGGTTGAGAGAAAGCTGAACGGTACAGACGAGCACATTCAGAAAGATATGAAGAAGGAAGTCATAAAAAGCATACATCCACAGCTACAGGAAAAAAAACTGGCAGTAGGATATGATGAACAATTACATTCTCACTTAAATTGGAGAGTAGAAGACTGGAAATAGAAGAAAGTTATACATGTTTGTATGGCTTCAGAATACAACAGGAAAATTAAAATGCTTCACTTTAAGGAGCTAAGAAACTAAATGAACTTGAATTGTCATGTTGAAAACATGACAAGGAAAACAGTGGGTAACACGAAGTTAAAAACATTTGGGAAAGACAGACTAGAACATGCAAGAAATGCCATGTGTTAACAGAAGTTTACTGTAAAGACAGATTGATAAAGCAGTTGTATCAAAGATTCAGCAGTTTATCAACATGCTCATGGGCTGAAATGTGCAATCTAAGCAGAACAATATTATTAACTGTGTAAATACGATTGATAATATTAAAGACTGTATTGCAAGTGACCTGACCAGGGTGATTACAATGACTGTGGCTTGCTGTAGTGGATTGGAAACAATGCGAGGGGAAGCTGTGTTTTTCCTTTTACCCTTGTAGTATAAATGCCATAATTAGGTCTAACGTTCAGACCACATTTTTAGATCCCATAAATGACTGGGTTTGAGAACAGTTCATTGGGAGGCAGAGTAGTTTCCTGACTGAATTCTGAGAAATGCACAAGGTCTCTTTCTTGTTGTTGTCAAGGAGTGTATTGTAACATCAGCAATGTTGGTGTTAGAGTAAATGTCTTTAGTAGAATGGCAAAAGCCAAAGAATCTTATTCATTGTCCTTAAGTTAAAGAAAGGCACTAGGTAAAAAGGAAGCAACCTCTGAAAAGGAAACAACCTTTTGCATATGACTGTATAAAAACATATGCTTAGGGTAAATACATATTTAAAAGACATTGCTAAATTAGTATAGCTGAAAAGGACAAGAGAAGTTGTTGGAAGCAGGAGGGTATTAATAAAAGCATGTTAGTTGTATCATATGGGGTAAAAAGGATCCAAACGCCAACAGGCTAAGTGTAACACAGTAGTAGAAGAGTCCAAGCAGCATTTCTAAAAAAAAAAAATGTAAATTGAGTGTAAGGCTGCCACAGAGGCTGTAGACTATCAGATTTTAGCAGGACTATTCAGAGATGCTAAAGCTATCGAAGAAAATGAAGCCCTGACAATGTATGGTTGCGCCTTTTTTCCCAACAAGTAACCAATTCTGGTGTCAAAGTTAATCCTGCTTTGAGCAGGAAATAGGACTAGATGATCTCCAGAAGTCCCTTTCAGCTTCCAGGTTTTGTGATTCTGTGGTTCTGTTCTAGGAAAACCATTACATGATGAATCAGACTAGCTCTCATCACCTCATGAACAATTGAACAGAGTAACACAGGTATTCCATCATTCGATAACAGACTCCTGTTTTCTGTCATACTGTGGAAGACAAGAAAGCAGACTAAGCAGTCTGCTTCTGCTTTCTTTGTGTCAGTTGAAAGCCTTAACTGAGAATTTAAATTTCTCATAATTAAAGTCATTTTGCTTATACCTAGCTTTATTATAAACATTTTGTTAAATGCATGATTAAAGAAAAAGAGGAAACTATTGGAATGAATCTATTCTGGCTTCTGCTTCACAGTAGATCTAAGTCCAGGGAAGAGAGGGAGAGAGAAACCTCACAGCCAGAAGAGCCTGCAGTAATTTCTGTTCTTATATTGACTGAACTACATTGTGTATCTTTTTTTTCCTGGGGGACTTGCTGTCCTTCAAGGAAAAATTAGATTATCTTGAACAACAACTGCTATGGGGAAAAAATGTGTTGGACTTCAGAGGGCAAAATTTATTTCACAATTAGATTCATTACAGGAAAATATTCACTATCACAGTTTTATCATCTCCTCAAAATAATAAAACTTTTTTGAGATACCTTTTCTCAAAGGGGTTGAAGAATAAAAAAAAATATTACTAAGAAAAGATTAATTACATGTTCTAGATATAATGTTTTTAAAATGTCTTTGTAGTAATCCCTAGTGAGAAACACTGAATTACATTCAATAGGACAAGACAGTTTTTTGCACATTGATATTATAAAAGTTCATTGCACAGGGAAGTAAGTAAGGATATGCCTAAGCGATCTTGACACCATTATTTGATCTTAGGCTTTCATTGTTAGGTGAAAACAATGGCTGTCCAGATTGCTCTTTTCTTTCTCCTGGAAGACTGTTTTCTGAAATCTGCAATAGTAATGAGAACTCCATGAGGTCTAGCCAATAGCCTTGTGGATGAGGCACTCATTTAGGTGTGAGTGTCACATCCACATCATCATCCAATCACTTGTACATCAGTTCTTCCAATTTCTTTGTATCCTTGAAAAGTTTTTTGTTGTCTGCCATGTCAGAGTAACATATATGTTGGAAATCTCCAGAAAGGAAATACCTGTAAGATTTTAATTTTGGTTTTTCTTTAGTACTTGATGTTGCTTGAGGAAATTTAACTGAGATGGTGTCTGAGTTTCAAAGACAGAAGATTCACCTTTTTTTTTAATTAAAGCATTTTAAGGCATTTTAAATGAAAGATGGTATTTCTCATGCAAAAAACTAGCTACTTCTTGAAATGATAGTGAATTAGAAAACCTGCAAAAATTAAAAACAATTTACAAAAAGAATCTGTCAAATATTTTTGCTTGGCCTGTTGATTCTGAAGGTTGTATCTGATCTGATTAATGTTTTGGGAGTTTGTTAAAGGAGGAAAAATAAATCAAGTTGTAGGATTGAAGACATTTAAAAACCTTTTTTTGCTGTAAATGATATTGAAAAATACATAGCTCTTAGACAAACAGTATTTTTTAATAAAGCACTTCATGCTATGCTGTCAGTGTCTCCCTTTCAGCTATTGCATTGGTACTTAAAATGTGCAAAGCTGTTAATTGTGACCATGTCATAGTTATTATGTAAATTGTCGCTGCAGGGTGTGTGAACAGTTAACCAGGCCATATGAATTTCTTTGCCCATTTACATAGATTATGCTGCAGGGATCCAGTGCCTTTTAGCTGATGACAGAAGTTTACAATTCAAACTGTAATGCACTATATAATTCACACATCTCAGCAAAGCAAAGTTGAGCAAGATTAAATGTAAGATGTCAGAACAAGGGAGGGTTGAAAGGAATTATTTTTTTATTTTTTTTCTTGAAAGGTTTTCCATATGGATTCTAGAGGTTTCTTTTATTCTCTTATCTTTTTCCGCTGAATGACAGCTTTGCCTCAACTGTTTTTCCTTTGTCACTCCTGCTGTTTTCTGTTGGTTAATCAGTGAACTACTTCTGGCCTCCACAAAGACAGAAGTGTGCATACCTGAATGCCACCAAAGTGTGAAGACGAAGTTCATTCTATATAATAGTACCCATCTAGCCCAAAGCATCATATAAAAAGTGTTAATGAACATTATTTTCCATGAAGATACTGTATGCGGATTGTAAAAGTAGTTCTTGCTTGCCTGAGTTGACAGGTTGTTTTATTTCAGTTTACAGTTTATAATGGCACAAGAATTTAGTCTAAATTGTTAAAATGATCTTTCTACTGAACTGGTTCAATTTAGCATTATCACCTCTTTCATTCCCACACTTACTATTAATTTTCTTGCACGTGAGTGAATATACTTGTAAAGAGAGTAGAAGGAACCACTGATGACTAAAGTTCCTTTCAAAAGAACATGTGTAACATCAGTGGTGCAGATTTCTTTGTGAAACCCCTTAAAAGGTTCTCTTGAGTGCTTAGCTGTTTGTCTCTGCTCAAAATCCCAACAAAGTTTGAAACAGTCCAGAAATGTAAAATGTTGATAATTACATATTCATGAAGTTATATTTGATTATTAGTATTAATCAACTAAGTAGTTGCATATTTAAATTATGCTTTCTCAAAGTTTAATATTTGTAGTTGTTTTGTGACAATACGACAAAGTACTTGAGTAATACAGTTCTAAGCTGTGCTTTAGGAGAATTTTATTTCTGGTCAATAAAATAACAGCCATTTATGAACAACAACAGCGAAAACATTTTTACTGTTGACACAACCTGAGATTGCTTATTTTAATTGAAATAGTATTCTCTCTTCAAAATTTTCTACAGAGAAGTAATTCCTGAAAATAATACTATTAACAAGCTTCTACTCAGGCTTGCTTTCCCAAGCAAACGTACTGATAAATTTGCAAATTGCTTCTTCAAAACTCAGCTGTCTTAAATAAATAGTCCAGAGATTATTGGCATTTTGAACTTGATACGCAAACTAACCTAAATCCAATAGTAACATTATTGATGGATAGTTTTTCAGTATCTAGGTACTAATATAAAAATATCCTGGACCTCTGAGTCATGAAGTTCACAGAGGCCAGTCTCCAAGACTTGCGTGGGAAAAGGTGGAATAGAACCAAGGAAATGTTCTGCCATGGTTGCATATTTTTCGAGGACAGCTTTAGTAACACAGTGTAAGAAGCATTTCACAGCTCTTTCCTTGGCACTCATATATGTATTCCTGTAGGCATGAATTTCATGCATTGTGAACCACGCTTACAATTACTGCCTGAACACCTGAGAAAATCTCACATGGTCAAGATATCTGCAGTGTACAAGTAGTTCGCAAGTTACGTCTATCATTTAAAATCTATCACAAATCTTTTGGCAGCTAATTGGCATTCAGTATCTGTTTGAAATCAGCAAATAGGCGAGAATAGCTTAAAAAGGGATCCAGTGAAACAGATGACGACCATCGGAAAATGCTTTCAAATAGGAGACTACCATAATAAAGCTTAATCCCTGGATTAATGGCCACATATACAAAAATCCATAGGGAATATGCAAGTAGTTGATCTTAATTTTATTTGACTTCTGATTTTGTGGGCCCTTGAGTAGGAACACCAAGAAATTCCTCTTCAATTAAGTAGGACCAAAATAATTTTTGGGTGTATTAATAATGCTCAGGATAAACAGAACTGTTTTTATCAGGAAAAAATAATTTGTGCAGGGAACAGTGCTGTGCTGGGAGATGTCCCCTGTGGAATTTCTGAAGGAGTAAAAAAAATCACAAGACTCATAGGTTTTTTTGGTGAAATGTGTGATGGATTTTGGCTTTGCCTCATTAAACAGCAGTACATAATGAATTATATATAAAACCCTCAACTCACACAGCAAACATTTTACAATGGAGTAAAAATGGAACAGAGAACAAGAATCAAAATAATCCTATCTTCTTGTTAAATTGCATGCATCTGGAAATCGTTCTGGTTGGAATTAATTTGACTAAAAGCTTATGTCTTAAAACATAGAGGCGTGTGCATATGAAGAAGTCATCCAAGGCTATCTTTATTTCTGTTTTTATAAAGAAAAGTTAAACGCATCTAAGGAGCAGTTCATTGGATGTCTAAAATATACAACTGAAATAAGTCAGATAAATAATTCCCAGAAGGGGTAGCTTTATCTCCATTAACAGTAAAGGGGGACCAGGTTAACTGGCTCACATATTGAAGGCTAAATTGTTGGTATCTTAACATTGTGAGATGAATCCCAGCTTCAGAGACTGCCATGATGAGGCTGACGCGAAAACATAAAGATCTGAGAATTAATTTACTCTTTATCAAATGGCATTTCTACTGTAAAATTTACCTTGAAAATGCAGTGAACAGCAACACAGGGAGCAGACAGGGCAATCTGTCTTGTGAAGGGGAATTCTGTTAGGGGTGGCACTTTCTGTAGCTGTAATCTGTTGTCTTTCTTGTAAAACTGACACTTAACAAGCACATGTAATGCAAGAAACAATAAGAAACTCAGAGGATAAACTATGTTAGGGTATATACTTCCTGTGCGGAAGTTAGGGTAAAGGTTTTTCTAAGCATTTTTTGAAACCCGTTTGCAGAGCGTGGTAAAGTAGGTTTAAGATAAAGGCCAACTTCTGTGTGGGTGGTATGGTTTGTTATACTACGATTAGCGTATTTCATGTGATGTTATTAAGTAACATCTTGTAAATCTACAATGCAGTAATGTTAAGCCAGGTTATTTCAGAATCTATGATTTCCCACTAACAAGTCATTTTACTATTTTCAGTATTTTCAGCAGTTGAAAAGATTTATATCAGCAGTATCATGAGCAACTGAAACCCGGAGCAGCAAAAAAAAATAAATCAGAATATTGTCCCATAATGGCTGTAGCACAGATTATGAACTACTGATGATCAAGTCTCATTTTTTAACATAAGCAAACAACAAATTAAAAGATTTTTGAGTGGAAGTTTAGAAATAAGAAAACTCTTGTATATATGCAAAGAGATGGTGCATGAGCTACTTCTGTTCAACCATAAACTTAAACTGCATTCTCTGTCTTGTAGTTTGATAGGAAGCTACAGGAAAAAAGATGACATCTTCCAAAAGATAAGGGTTAGAACTGAGACCCACAAGGTTTTTACAGACACAGGATGGCTCTGAAGGAGACTTGAAAAGAGCTTCTTTAACGATTTAGAGTAATCCAGCAGCTGGATGAAGATGTACTTTAATCATGTTTTAAAACCTGTCTGAGCAGAGCACAGTGATCTCATTCCTAGGAGTAAAATAAGAATTAAGAGGAGACCTTGTGTGAAACCCATCTGAAGGCACTGTCATTTGGGAACATTTTACTGTAGGAAATTGGATCGATTTTTGGATGTAAGATACCTATGGATATACCTCCCTCATGGGAAGTGCTTGAACTCACAACACATATTTTATTTTTGACATCCATGGTCAAAACATGGTGGATTTTTTTTTTGTTTTGTATCGGTGGAAATGAGACAGATGTTGCCCAGCATTTTTCTAGATAAGCAGCTTCAGCTGCTGACATTTTATTCACTTGGCTATAATTGTAAGGTTTAATGAATGGCTTAAGTTGTTGGTGATCTCTGCTGTAAAAGGTCGAAGTTAGTTTTAACTAGTTTTAACTAGTTTTTAAACTTAGTTTTAACTAGTGCAATCTGGTGATATCTCTTAAATTCAAAGCATGGTTCTTTAAGAAATATAAAGTGAAGGAAGTTGTTTAAATACAGTAAGTAATGGTTTTATTGCTAATATATGTTTAAATATAAATAATTGAGAATATTCTTTACATTATTAAGGACAATTTCCTTTATTTATATACATATTCTGAAGCTTCACATACTTGACATTCCATTGAGACACAGTTAAGTTTTGCGACACAAAGAATGAATTTTATTACTAAATTGCAGGAATATGTAGAAGTGTTTTTAAACCTGTGCGTATAAGGTACCATTACCACTTGTAACTATTTTTACAGAAATATAATACTGTTCTGTGAGCCAGAGATTATTATCTGATTATTATCCAGTTATTATCAGAATATTACCTGATCCAATGAAATATTTTGTGATGGAACAATCACAGTATTATGAAAAATGTGAGGAAAGTGTTGGCATTCTGTATAAAATAGATAAAATAGACTAAATGAAAGCCTCCTGAAAATGGCAGTTGAGGCAGTTCACATATTCAAACATCACATCATGTGTAACAAGAAGTTGCATGTAAGTGTAGTTTGAATGGGACATGATGAAAATGCTTTCTGTGTAAAACTTCATACGAATTTCTAGTGTCTAGTAACTTGCTATTACAATTATATGTTCATATTTCCCCTGTGGTTTTAGATAAATATTCTAATTTAACTCAAACAACTAAGCACTCTATGTTTTTTCTTTACATAGCAGATGGTACGTGAACAATACACTACAACAACACCAGGCACTAGCCTAGAGAGGCCGAAGAATGACTATGTCTACAAAATTGGAATTTATGGCTGGAGAAAGCGTTGCCTCTACCTGTTTGTTCTCCTTCTGCTTATCATCCTAGTTGTGAATTTTTCTTTGACAATTTGGATTCTTAAAGTGATGTGGTTTTCCCCAGTAAGTGTCCTCTTTAATTTACCATTTTTTTCATATTCTTTTCCCTGCCTTACCACTTTGCTTATTTTATATGTACATGAGCTTTTCTGTGTGTAATAGATAGGTTTTTAATTCCTTCCCAACTGTAATTTGTACTTTAGTTGAAAGTATGTAAGAAATACCTATATTTGAACATATTTCCTTTAATTTCTGTATTGATGATAATCTTTAAAATACTGAGGTTGTTGACACCTTAAATATACCTCAACAGAGGTAAATCCTAACCATTCTAAGAAAACGTATTTTGCTGTTGTCTCAAAGTGTCTATTTAGTTTATATTTTATAAATGTTTTTGCTGTAATTTTATCTCATACTGAATTCTTAGTGTTAAACTATTGCTGCCAGGTGCTGGTATTTCATAGATTCCTTCTATTTATCAGCATCTAAAGTTTTACAATTTGCTTAATTAATTGCAGCTCAGAAGTAATTATTACTACATCATGCTTGAGGCTAAGCAGCTGTATTATTCGAGAATAAATTTAATCTTTCCACTGTCATATATATTTTAATATTTATAGTGTAATTTTGCATGTAGTAGATTAAAAGGTAACTTTCAGAAGTCTGCAAGAGGTAGCTTTAGTCACAGTGCAGTAAAATGCATCACTGAATATTAAACCTAGTCTAATTTGTTCCTAACATGCAATCATGATATACAGATGATTTGAATAGACTTGGTGTGAGAAAAACAGTAATTGTAAAATCTCCTCCTTCTACTGAAGAAAGTGTTAAGTTCTCATTATCTGTCATTATTATGCCTCTGTCACTAAACTAAGGTCACCTTATCTTCATAGAAATATTTCTATACTCTAATTTCTCTTAAAGTAGGTTAATTTTAAGTCCTACTTCCTGATATAGTTACTGGTGCTGCCCATCAGGTTTCTATTCCTGAAAGACAGGGGAAAGATTAATTCTTTTTATCACTGTTTCTGTCATACAGAATGCAATGCAGAACATCTTAGATCACATAATTTTTCTATTATGCAGTTCACATAGAAGATGTACACTTAGTGCTTGCACATCATGAATCTCTGAGAATATGAATAACTTAAAACTGTTTTCTGTGTGGCTCAGATTTGTATTTTTAAGGGTTTTTAAGAATTATTTTCTGTTAGTTTGGTTTCTTTGTATGAAACTGGATGTTTCTTCTGTAATAACAGTCAGGACTAAAAAAAATATAGCATCAGAAACTCCACTTCTAAGAACTTCTATCCACACTAGTTATCTGTGAGAAAGGCACCAAATGTCTTGATCATGCACTGAAGGACAGTGTCCTTCCTCCTTGGCAACAAGAGCAGTGCAATAATAGCTCAAATAGTGCAGGCTGGCATTCTTTCACAGAGTGGACCATGAATGACAAGGTAGTAAGGGTTTTCCTAATTCTCTGTTAAAGAATCTGTATTTGTGACATACCCAGTTAAATAGTGACTTAACTGGAATGCCTTTAGTCATAGAAATTATCAGTACTATCATTGGATACGTTTCCTGATGGAATTAAGCATATATGCCTCCAAGTTTTTGGTTATTTTTTGAAAAAGGAGGATAATGATGTATTCTTAGATGTTTATGCTTAGATGAGTTGCAAGCTTGATTATTATTTGCTATTTAGAAAATCACTTGATTCATATATATCCTATTTATGCAATTAAACATTCCCATTATTTGGAAGAGTTTTAAAGTAATTGTGAAATATTATGCTATGCAGTCATCAGTTATTTGGCAAATATTAATCTGTCAGCCGTGATAACACTTATTTAATTTCTTAATTATGTTTTCTATAAATATTATGGAGAGATTACACTATTATGTTTAATATTTTTAATATATGTTTTACTTTTAGCTAATACTTTACAAATATTCAGTCCTAATGTAAAAAATACGTAAAATATTAACAACTGTTTCTCTGTAAAATATACAGGAAATAAGTTGTATCCATACTAAGGTTGATAAATATATTTAGAAAAAACAAGATAAACATTTTAAAAGGTATTTTTATAGTACAGTTCCGAAGAGAGTTTATGCTGAAAAAAAACCTTTAAAAATAAGAGGATTGTAGTGAGTATTGAATTTTTAGGAAAACACTTTTGCAGTATAGTGCATAGGGGTGTTGGTGCCTTAGTGATAGTTCTGTACCACAGCCTTTTCATGAGCCCACTCAAAGTTGACAAAATTGTTATTTAGACATCAGAGTGATAAATACTAGCAAACAAGCTAAGCTGATAAAAAAATGTGAACCACACACACATATGCTGCAAGATGAATGGATTTTAATCTCCTTGGAGAAAATTGGAAGGATGATGAAAGACGGAGACTTTTCTAAGCTCCATTGTTTGAGAGGCCTTCCACATGAACATTACTAAATTGAACAGAATATAATTTCATAAAATCTACACTAAAAGGGAACAATCTGAATAGAGAATATATTCCTTTTCTCATACTGCCCCAATCACATAACATAAGAGCATCCCCGAGTTTTGCAGATCGATTCATAGGTATCAAATATGTCTCATTCTTTTTTTCTTTTTCTCCTGGAGTTCAGGGGGACACGATCTCAAGTTTTTTGTGCAGCTATGAGAAGAAAACTTTGGGTTCATTATTATCAGGTGTTTTAGAGAAGACAGAGTGAAATAAGCATGCCTTGAGCTCAGTGAGTAAGGTGAAACCTTACTGGTGTTTAAGGACAGTACCCTCCAAATGCAAGAATGATCTATCCTGCTACTTAGGAAGTAGCATGGCTTAACTAAGCGCATTACATGTGACAAAGCTCCAATGCAAAGTGTAGGAAAGTTGGAATCAAGGACAGGCTACAAAGAAGAAATTCAGAAACATTGTCCAGGCCAGGAAATTTGTTGAACTTCCTGTGTCAGGAAGCCAAAGCTCAGCTCTGGTTAAGACTTGCAATGAGACAACGAGATACGTAAAAAACCCAAACTGTCTGGATGGTCAGGCTCAGAAGGTAGTTAGTAATATGTTGTACCCTACATGAAGGCAAATAGTAAGTACTTCAGGGGTCTGTCCTGGCACTGGTCCTTTTTAATTACTTTGCCCATGGCTTAGAAGAAGTGGCAGAATGCTTGCTCACTAAGTTTGCAGATGATACCAGTTTGGTGGTACCATTAAAGGCTGACATTCAGAGGAACCTAGACAGTCTGGAGGAATGGTCCAAACTTATGAAATTCAAAAAGAATAAATGCAACATCCTGTTCCTGGAAAGTGCCCTTGATTCCAACACAGGCTGATTCTGCCTGGCTTGGAGTAGTGTTATGGAGAGAGCCCTGGAGGTTGGAGCACAGCAAGCAGAGCATAAGCCAGCAGTGACTCTGGTAGCAGCAAAGGCTCCCAGGACTGTTCCTGGACTGTGTAAGCAGGGGCAGAGCTAGAGACCCCACGAAGTTATTCTCTCCCATTACAAAGTGCTCATTAGACGCACTTACAATACAGCCTCCAGTTTTGAGCCTCCCAACGGAAGGATATTGGCAAATTTTAGTATCATCTTTGTTTTCGAGTTTTGTCTTGTGGTTGGCCGTCTAATGTTGCCAAGACAGAAGGTCTTTTTTCATATAAATAATATTAGTGTTTTTCTCTGAAAAAAACTAATTCTCAATCTTTCTTATGCTACTGACAAAGAGAAGATAAATGCTGAGCATGAAAAAATGCATTCCTATTTTGCCTTGTTGTCTTGATTGAAATGACTGTGATTTTGAAATGCTCCCCTGACACAGCTTTCAAGGTCATCAGTTATACTAGACCAGACGCTATCACATGAGATGAAAATTTATTTGTCTAGATGCCATTAGATCCTAAAACATTTAACTAGAAAAATACTGAATATACTGAATGTAAGAATACTCATTAATCTGCTTGTACTTTTCCAAATCCTTATTGTGGTATAAACTGCAGAATTGGGCATTTCCCAGTCTTTCTAAAGGAAACTGCTCTGATTTATATGGAAAAAAATATTTTTTTATTGTCTGGCAATAAAACATGTGCTTTAGTTCTTAGATAATTACAAGACTTGCCTTGGACACAGAAGCTTCTGTTGTGCTTCTGTCCAGTTAATATATAATGAATTTATATGAAGTAGAGTAAACTAGAAAAGGAATAATACGTTCCTAACATCAAATATCTGTTGATTAGGGCATGAATCTCTGGGAGAGGATAAGAGTTCAGGTTTTCCCAGGAAAGGAAGAATCTTAATCTGGGAGTGCAACAACCCGGTTGTGTCTTACAACCCCTTATTCTTAATAAGGATCATAGAATCATAGAATACTTAGGATTGGAAAGGTCCTTAAGATCATCTAGTTCCAACCCCCCTGCCATGGGCAGGGACACCTCACACTAAACCATGCCCCCCAAGGCTATGTCCAACCTGGCCTTGAACACCGCCAGCGATGGAGCATTCACAACTTCCCTGGGCAACCTGTTCCAGTGCCTCACCACCCTTATAGTAAAGAATTTCTTCCTCGTATCCAATCTAAACTTCCCCTGTTTAAGTTTGAACCCGTTACTCCTTGTCCTCTCACTGCAGTCCCTAATGAAGAGTCCCTCCCCAGTGTCCCTATAGGCCCCCTTTAATTATTACATCAGTATTCTTCACATGGCCTCTCTTTTCCATGTAGACTACGTCTATAAGTTGGTCACTTACAAGATTTTGATTTTGTTCATGTCCAGTGGTGATAAGAAAATTTTACTGCAGGATTGTATGCCTATATCTGTTGGACAGCTGAGTAAGACTTTGGGGGTCTGTATTTTGGAGTTTGATGCGTAAGTTATTTCGGTATCTCCTGTACTAGTTGTCCAACATATAAATTCCATATTGGCATGACTTTAGAAGGTGTCATGACCTGCAAACAATTTGATGTTGAGCTAATCTGCATTAAAATGTTTTTTATAACGCTGAGCATCTGAAAGCTTTATAGAGGTTATCTGCTCAGTAAGAAGCATTAACAAGAGGTATTTGACTTCTTACTTTGTTACATAACTGATATGATATCTCAATTATAATATTCGGCTTACATTGCTGCCTCTGTGATTTCTGAGGGGTTTTCTCCTTTTGCATTTTTACTTTTACATTATCTTTGTATTCCTTATCAAAAGCCAAGTTCATCAGTCTGATGTCACATTTTCTTCTGTATATAACAATCTTCAGCTGTCCTACCCTGCCATCACATAGAGAATTAGTACTCATATCTTCTGAACTGATTATATAATCAAATATTTGTGTAAAGGACTATTTAGGCACTTGACGAATTCTGGCACTGAAGATAGAATTTCTTCAGGAAATATGAAAAATGCAAAACTAGGAATGTGGTGAAGCAAGAAAGTAAAATTTTAACTGAAAATTGAGCAACACTTTCTAACAGTGAGACTTACTAGACTGTATAATAGCATGCCATATTAAATTGGAGCTCCCAATCATGTGGAACACTTAAAACCAGGCTAGACAGCAATAAAAATATGCAGTAACGAACACTCATTCACAGCAAAAATTCTCCTTCACTGCAAAGACATACACTGATGAACTTGTACATACTTTCCATGAGTTTTATGGTTAACAGGGTACACTCCATGGAATTAGTTGCTATTTTGAGAATGTTACTTTTTGAAGACTAAAATGAAATAAAATATATATATTTAATTATTCATAAATTTTAATCTTAATTTTCACTAACATATTTTCATCATTGGTTGGAACACCAGTATTACATAGTTTCTACTCTGAATCATTCTAAGCATCTGTTTTTTTACTATATTTCCAGAAAGTCAAATATAATCTACCCTCAACCAGGCCACGGTCATTCCCATTGTCTCTATCAGATGGTGAATATTTAAATATTTTATGCAGAGAGTAATCATTGAAAAGAAAAAGATTGAGGCACTTGCTACAGTTGTCAAAGAAAGCAAGGCTTCTCAGTAGTGCGATACATACTAATATATAATTATTTTTCTTAAAGCATTTTATTAATCTGAAGGATATTATTAATCAAATTGTGCGTATGTAAAAGTGTGAAACAACAATTTTTAAATGGAAAACCCAAAACCCAACACCTAAGTTTACTTTTGGAATAATTTGTAATATTGATAAAGAGTTTTTAAATATCTGAGTACACTGACATTACAGTGTACATGCAAGTTTAAGGAGTGTGGACTGCTGAGCTCCTAAGTGCTTGCTGCAGCTCCAGATTGTACTTTGCTAGTTTTAAGGTGTTTGGGGAAACTTAATAAAGCTGCTCTTGGCAAACTGTCTGCCAAAGAAAAAACAGATGTTCTGATATCATGGTCTGAGGTATCACCTTCTTTTCTGAGCCTAGACACAATCAGTATTGTTCAGCTGCACATTTTCCTGGGGTCTTGGCATGTATTTTTGTTCCCAGGAGCACGCAGAGCTGTTCTAATGTAGGAACTAGGAATGGTGAATGTTGCAGGTGGTGAAATTTACAGTTTGTTTAGCTGAAGCGTGAAAAGGGTCTCTGTCCGTGAATTTTCTTTAGTGCTATAAGCTGACTTCATAGAAGACTCCCTGAAGACTTTTTATATATCTTTAGTTCATTATTTTCTCAACAGTACTATTACACATTCACATAGTGAAAAATTACTGTAACATTTCTTAGAATAACATAAGTTGACACAGCATGGTTGAGGTTTAGGACACTGATGACAACAAATAACGTTTTCAAAATGTGGGACTTCCCAGTACTTGGATCCAAGTGGGCATGCTGGTTGCACACTTGGCTGCCTGTGAGCTCCAGGCTTGATCGGAAGTGATTACAGGAGTGATACTTGCAAACCCTCTCCTGCTCAATATCCACTTTCCTAAAGGGACATGAAGGATGGGGGACTGCTCTACAGTTTAGTACACCGTGTCAAGCCCAGCCTACTGAAGTAACCATGACATGGAGAAATTTGACAACTTGGGTTTAATTGCTCCATATACAAATGATTGCATATGCATTCATTCATGAAATCCATCTTCTGATCAGAAACATTCACTGGGCAGTTACTGAACTGCCATTTTTCCATGTGGGGCTCTTGGGACAGCTTATTTTTGAGACTGACACTAAAAATTACCGAAGCCTGCCGAGCTCTGGTAGAAATCAGTGAGGCAGAAGAGTAACCATTGTTCTCAAATGAAGGTTTGCTAGTACATATGTTTGTTTAAACTGAGATTTAGTAATTGGAGATGCCTGTCACTGTGTGCTTACTCAAGGCATAGAGCATTGAGACCATTAGATAAAATGTCCCTAATACAAATGATAGGATTTACAGTATTGAATCAACATGTAGTCTGTGTAATCATATACATCTTGCAAATGTCCTTTATTCCAAGAATCATAGAATCATTGAGTCATTTAGATTTTAAAAGATCTTAAAGATCATTGAGTCCAACCCTTAACCCAGCACTGCCAAGTCTGCCAGTAAACTGTTCCTAACCTCCTAAGCACCACATCTACACATCTTTTAAATACGTCCAGGGGTGGTGACTCAGCCGCTTCCCCGGGCAGCCTGTTCCAATGCTTGGCAACCCTTCTGGAGAAGAATTTTTTCCTAATATTCAGTCAGTGTCCCTTGGCATATCTTGAGGCCATTTCCTCTTACCCTATTGCTTCTTACCTGGGAGAGGAGACTGACACTCACCTTACTCCAACCACCTTTCAGAGAGCAAGGAGGTCTCTCTGAGCCTCCTTTTCTCCAGGCTAAACAACCCCGGTTCCCTCAGCCTTTCCTCTAAGACTTGTTCTTTCCCTTCACCAGCTTTGTTGCTTTTCTTTGGACACACCCCAGCACCTCAATATCTCTCTCTTGTAGTGAGGGGCCCAGAACTGAACACAGAATTTGAGGTGCAGCCTCACCAGTGCTGAGTATATGGGTATGATCACTGCCCTGGCCCTGCTGGCCATGCTGTTGCTGATACAGACCAGGATGCTGTTGGTCTTCTGGGCTGCCTGGACACAAGCATGCTCTTCTTCAGCGATCATCAGCACCCCAGATCCTTTTCTGCCTAGCAGCTTTCCAGCCACTCTGCCCCAAGCCTGTAGCGTTGTGTGTGGTTGTTGTGGGCCAAGTGCAGGTCCCAGCACTGAGCCTTGTTGAACCTCATACAGCTGGACTCAGCCCATCAATCTAGCCTGTCTTGAACCCTCTGCAGAGCCTTCTTACCCTCCAGCAGATCGACACACTCACCCAACTTGGTGTTGTCTGCAGTCTTGGTGCAATCGATCCCCTTGTGCAGGTCACTGATAAAGATACTCCTCAGAGTAATTCACGTAATAAGCATCATGCACTGTTTTTCTGAAGAAAGTAATTTTGGTTTGTCAAAAGGACAGATCAGTGGAAAAGGTTTAATTCCATGTCTTTAGCTAAGTTGCATAATTACAATTGTCAACATAATAAAAGGAATTAGCCAATGCATAAAACCTCAATTCTTGAATAAACATATGTAGCACTGTATTTTTCTAATAGTCGATTTTTCTTACACAGGAGATGTAATGCCAGATGTAATGCCAGATGTAACGCATTTTTATTAGCCGAGTATTACCCAGTTGAACATGGTAATGAAGATGGAAGTGAATCTGCTGTTTTTTCCTCTTGAGTAATACCTGTTGTCATTAATACCTTTTTTTACTTGCTAAATTCTGTTATTCTGTATATTCGAACAAAGAGGACCTGCGTATAGCTTAAAAATATGCATCTGAAATATTAACTTACAGCAAAGTATTTTTATCAAAATTAAGCAGATGTCAATGGTATGATGAATTTGCATCTTTCATAGCCATTTTCTTACAAAAATATTGATTTCAAAGTTACCATCTGCACTTCTAGATCATGGAATATTACCTGCCCACTTTCTAGCCCTATCTGCAAAAGGTGATTCAGTCTATATTCAGCCCTAAGCCAGGAGTGCTGTTGCTAAGGGCTCTGATTTGACCGTTGTCTTTGGTAGAAAAGACTCCACTGTCACCTAAGAAGTCAAATAACCTCTCTCTTGAGTCCAAGAAATAAGAGTCTTTGCAACAGAAAATGAGATGAGGCATCAGTATTATTATACCCAGCACGTACTTAGCTCCAAAATAGATATTGTAAGTCAAACAGAGAGTTTCATCAGATTCATTACCAATCCTGTTTTGCTGATTGCTCTTTAACAATCTCTACCCACAGCCCTATTATCTCAATGAAACAGTACACTCTTGTTTGCAAAGCAAGTTCTCTAAATAGTAATGGCTGCAAGGAGTACTGCAGTGAAAGCTGGATCTATAAAGCCATTAATTGAACTAGCTTTGGGGCACAAGTGATGTCTCGCAATGAATTTGCCAAGGTCTTTCCCTGAGGCTGGCCTAGGAGTAGGGTGTAAGTATCCTATAAGTAAGAAAAGGTGTTATCTGAATGGAAATGCTGCATCCTCTCTACTCTGAAGTTAATATCGTTATCAGGTCTGATCAGCAGCTAAAGCATTTGTGGACTTTCAGTATTGGAAATTCTGAATATTCAGGTTGCAGCTATTATAATCAAACATGCTCTTAAGTCTTCAGAAAGGAGCTACTTGTTTTGAAGTGTGTGTGTGTGTGTGTGCGTGTGTGTGTGTGTAAGCTTATATTTGAATCAACTTAGAGAATTTATTGTTGTAACCAAGCTAATATATGGGTATGCCTGTCTTCCCAGTATTTGAAGTATCTTCAGAAGAGGAAAATAAGGCATCTTCATGTGCAGCTATTGGCTGATACATGACTAGAAGTTTAATTTCTGTTTTCTAGAGGAGTCTGAAGGTTTCAATTGAGTCTGATGCTGAGAAGGTGCAGAAATAGTGATGATACGATACGATACGATACGATACAATACAATACAATACTAAGAGTGGTTGACCCAATACGGTGACCTCCCCATGTGTATCAGTTTCTGTGTTGATGGGGAGATGGAAGTTACAGCTATTTATAGAATGCAGGTGACTGGAAATACTCATTGTAAGCGGAATGTAAAATTTAGAAGAAAAAAATGGAGGGGGGATGGGTTTGAAAGGCAGAAATTACATCATGTCTCTAATAAAACTGAAAGAAGCCCGCATTTAACATCTTTAAGCTTAATTTCTGCCTAAAATTGTAACAGGATAGGTAAACATTACTGATCTAGTATGTTACTCTAATTTTTGTACATATTAAACCATAATCAGACTTCAGAGCACTGCTTTCAGGCTCAGAGGTAATTGTCTAGATTACTGAGAATAAATATTTGTGATTGTTGAAGTTTTACTATGGCCTTTGGTGCTGTGTACTTTCTACTGCAGAAGAAAAAGCCAATGCAGTCATAGGCAAGGGCATGGCCATTGTGGTGATTTCAGGGGCAGACAAGGGGGATACATAGAGCAAATACAGAATTTGCTGGAGGGAAAGGTGTTGCAGGCTGCTCTGCCATCTTCACTGCCCTATTGCCTGTTAAAAATCACTAATTTTTAATTAAATAGAAGAACAGATAAGCCTTTTAATAATGCAATGTGGTTTATGACAAGATTTATAGCAAAGGAAGGGTTCTTGATAATTTTGATGACATGGTTTAGTGCGTGGTGTCCCTGCCCATGGCAGGGGGGTTGGAACTAGATGATCTTGAGGTCCTTTCCAACCCTAACTATTCTGTGATTCTGTGAATGAATGTTCCTCATCCTCAGTTCTAGGGGATGCCTACAGCAGAAGACCTGTACTTTATTATACTGGCTTGGGAGATAGATATTATATCGGCTCTAGATATAGACAGCATGAGGCTCAGCTTGCTACTTCGGAGCAAGTCACTGAGAGTGCAAGAGTGCTAGATCTACATCTGCTTGTTTGCACTCCCAGAGTCCCACAGCAACGTGCAATGTGCATCACTTTCCACAACTTTATTGGTCATGAGCCAGAGCAGCTGGTCCCACAATAACGGCAGGTGAAAGAGGGAACGTTTTTGCATTCTGTTTTAACAAGACATGCCTTTAGAGATAGCCAAACCAGTGCTGTGGAATTTGCTTTATCCAGCCATTTCTCCATTTTCCTCAACACAGATATTCATAGCTGGAAGAAGGTGGCCATACCACCAGAGCCATCAGTATGGCTTTTGGAAATTTTTGGTCCTGATGAAAGACTCAGACCTTCTGTAGTCCTCTGAAATAAATTTCAGGGTCTTTCCACAGTTTGTAGATATAAAACACTTGTCTGCTGGCTTTGTGAAGAATGGGACTGCATCCCCTTATTTCAGAGGAAAAATATTTTACATTTTTTCTATTTACAGTCTAAGAGAATAATAACCCATCAAAGATGGTACTCCCTTCCAGATGGTCAATAGCACAGTGAGTTTTACCTAGGCTACTAGTAGTGGCAGCTACTCACTGCACATGGTTTGGGGTATCCTTGTGTTATTCATTGAATAATGAATAACAGTTATTCCTCAGTTATTCACTGAATAACTGTCAAATATCCTTTAGACCATGATTTCTGAATCAAAGAATCTTTTGAGCTTGTATGAGTCTTGAACCCACTCAGAGCTTGAAATTTTGTAGAAGGCTGTGTCCCTGTTTCTGCAAGCACTTAACTCCTCAGTAGCATTTTCAAATGATGAAAAATGCTTCTACTGTGATTGAAGACATTCTGTTACTCCAGTTAGAATATGCCCAGCAGTTCTGAAATGAAAACTGGTCACACCTTTGTGAATACTAATGCTAAACTGCATCTTTGGTGCATAAGGGTTTGGCAGCTGCCAGCAGTTTTCACGCCAGTCAGCTCTGTGCAGCAATAGCAAAATCTGCGTAGTGTCTACAGAGATAGCATTTCATCCTCCTCTTCTGCACAGCTCAGTCCCTGCCTCACTGAGGGCTTTCAAAAATTAGAAAACACAAGTCTCATGGCTATATGCACAACAATGTCTTACAGCTCAATGCCAACCCACTCAAGCAGTGGCAGTCAACAGCACCAAGGTAACAAGAATCCAGACTTGCCATACATCTGCTATGTTTAATGATGCAGTTTCCCCTCTACCCCCCAGTCAGTACCTTATTGTACAACTGCATCCAAATCCTCATCTAACTGATATTTGGACCCTTTCTTCAAGTCAACAGAAATATTTTCTTCAATGATTTGAATAGGAATGGAATCAAATCCTTGAAACTGAAAGCATCAAGGTTTTTCATAACTGAGGAAGTCACAATACTCAGTAAATAATAATCGGCTTTTCCTAAATGGTAATGTAAGAAGCAGAGTCGTTGTTGAGAGAACATTATGTGTAACTATTATACTCTTACTTTTTATGGGACTTTTCATTGGATCTCCATGCATTAGGGTGGTTGTTTATCTTAAATTTCTCTTTTCTGTATTCTTATAATTTGCCAATTATAAGAGGTGTAACAGAATTTCTCAATCTCACAGTACTGCATAACTCAGTTCTACGATCTTGAGATGCTCAAATATCTTGGTACTGAGGAAATAATAGTTGTTTATAGTCACAAAGGTAATAGAAATGTGGATCATTATACGAAACCCATTTTTTTGTAGGTCCTCAAGCACTTTACAGAGCTTATCTGTTAATCATGACAGGTAGTCGTATATGCAGGTAGCCCAAGTCTAAATTTCCTTACATTTTTGCACTCCCCAAGTGATCAATGAGAAGGAATTTTCAATAAGGAAACTTATTCAAATATGTGAGAATGTGAAGTTTGTGTCAATGCTTAAATGAAATATATAATGAAGAAAATAGAATATACTCAGAACATACTTACACAAAGTAATCCTGAATGATATGCCTGGATTTACTGAAAAATAAGAACTTACAGATAAGTTTAAGTGCTGCATTTTGTCACATAGCATATTATTCTTGATGTCAGAGACAGTACATTCCTTTGTCTATATAGCATTCTTAGAATAAACACTGTAGAAAAATCTGAATACATTTGAAAGAGTGTGCTTATTCAATTGCATAATCTTCTTTTTCAACATCAGTTATAGGGGTTTTGTTTCCACTAAAAATTTCCTTCTCTCAAAGCCAAAGGCAGGATAGAGACTGCTGTCCAGGAGCCTGTTAATTTTCCCCAGTCTGCTTCAGAGCAGGAATTAATTGCTTCGTCTTCTTCCTCTGCCCTCATACATTTAAGATTTGACAATGTTATTTTTTATACTTATTCTGTAATAATATACTGTCTATTTAGTTCTTTATATTCCAGAAAAATATGCAAACTGTGTTTAAACCTGATGAATAATATAATCTACTTTCACCTGACAGGAAAAGGCATAAGGTCAGATCAAATAATGACACCCTAAACTGAGTTACATAAATTAGAGCCGTTTGTTATTGGTATTTCTTTAGAATACCCTGGTATTTCATGTCATATTTTTCAAAAGTGTTTGTCTTAAAACCTCTGTTTATTTCTGGTGTTGATCTCTGGTTTGTGTTACAAGTTAGAAAAACCTTTCCATAGTCTTCTCTAGAGAAACATAGTTCTAAATCACACAATGCTGGCTAGGAATGGTGAGTATGAAAGCCATAGGGCACTCATCATAGGTGTTATTTCAGTTTTGTCTCATGAGATGTATCAGTATGTACTAAATACTCTTTAAAAGCTTTGTGATGGTCTAGAATTCAGAAATTTTATCTGTTTCCAGTGAGAAAAGTCAATACATTATATATTTCAAATATTTGTAAACTATTTGACCCTGAATAACAGATTCCACAAATAGCTATTCTAAAAGCCTCTTTCCTGAAATAAATCCTTGCTGAGGAGGAATCGCATTGTACTTTCCAGTGGAGCAAACTGCTGACATGAATGTTTCTTACCTTATAGAATTCAAGTAAAGCTTGTTTTTCTATTTTGTCTCTCTTCAAATCTGTTAAAAAAAAAAAAAAAAAAAAAAACAGCTACAGTGCTCCAGTTATTCACTGAAGGCTGGTTAGACATACTATTTAGCATTACATATACATAAAATATATAATGACATTGGTCAGAACATATGTTTGAAAACAGTCTCAGTTATAACTTTTATTGATGGTAGGCTTAATTCAGTAGATGAACAGGTTACTGGTGTGTCATCAGCAGTCTTTTCTTCCCTACTTATGTGAAGAGCAAACTAAAAAAATATTTAGAGTGGAAACACTTTTGAGATTTGCTGGGTTTTGTTTAGCCCTTCCACCTCTTTTTTGTAGCTCAAGGCAGGTGACTTGAAATATTTTCATGTATGACCAAGATGTAAGGCTGCCAAGTTTTTGCCAAGTGTTCTCTCATTTTTTCTGGCAGGGGGAGGGGTGAATCCTGTGCAAATTAGCTGAATACCTGTGAAATAGTTGGCAGCTGAAGCTTGCAAGTCCTCAGATGTACTTAATGAAGCAATTCCTGACTCATTTTTCACGTTATCAATTCTGTTGTAATAATGATGAAAGAAAGTAAAGAGAAGGAAATAAGATATGGGCTGGAAAGCATAACTGGGTTAAAATCATGAGGGCACAGCTAAGAATGAGGAAGGTACAAAAACTGACAAGTAGGTGATAGAAAGAAAGGAAGATGATAGCATGAAAGATAGAGCCTTGACCTAGAATTGCGGGGGGCAAGTAGAGAAACCAAGGAAGGAAAATTAATTAAAAAGAAAGAAATAATAACTGAAAATGGAAGCAAGTAAAAATTCCTCTTTGTCTCCTCAGTAGGCTTAGAAGTATTACGTTCCTTGTAAAACTTGTACATTACTGATAAACTTGAAATGTTAACATAAGGTGTGTCTTATGTGAGTCATGTAAAAGTTTATTGTTCATGACATTTTTAGAAAGCAAGTCCAAAGACTATTTCAGTCAATACAAACGCACTTCTTTTGAGGTTTATGACTGTAATATTGTATTTTTTCCTCAAAAAAAAAAACCCAATTTTAATAAATTTTTCTTGAAAGCTACGATTTCTTAAAGGAAAACACTCCTCAAAGAAATGAGGAACTCAGAATTTTAAATGCATTAGTATGGTTATCTAACTCAGTAGGCTGGAGGCAAGCAGATCTGGAAATTTTCAGTTTGTGTAAATAGCAAAAGATAATACAGCATCAATACTTAAATGACAGTAATTCTTACGTTTTCTCCTCAGACTGGAATGGGACATCTGCGTGTTACAAAAGAAGGTCTTCGTCTGGAAGGGGAATCTGAATTCTTATTCCCTCTTTATGCCAAAGAAATCCACTCTCGAGTGGTAAGTGATAATCTTACCACTAAGCAGATAATCTTTCAATAATGCTAAATTAATGCACTGATGAACAGTTGAATTTAGGCAAAGTCTAGGGAGCTGTCATGGAAATACAAATACGTGTGTGCATGTGCACGTATGTGTATGTATACGTATATGCACACATATTTTTTCATACTTTGCAAGCATGGTCAGTTCAATGTTCTGATGCTATGGAAGAATTAATGTTTTTCTCTTAGGCATGTGATAAGAAGTAGCTCTAAAAGGAATTAGGTCATTATGTATAAGAAATGCTAACATCTTTAGAGTGTGGAGGAAGTTTTTCGTCATTTTTACTGATATAATTTTTTAGTGCAGGCTTCCCCGTAATGGTGCTTGTTTTGTTTATTCACCCATTACAGAATAGTTCCAATATCTCTAAAATCAGTGGACCCTATAGGAAAAATTACATTTTCTCTAGTAAGTTCAGGTTTTGTCACTTTTAGGACAATGATATTAAATCCATTACATCTGTATATATTTACATATATAAAACCTACAGACTGAAAGGAAATATTAATTTAAGGTTTATTAAGGATTTAATCTTGTTTACATAGCTAGAAAGCTGTTGTTATTGAGGTAAAGAAAGAATAACGTATTTAGTCAAAGAAAATATTAATGAAGCAGATTAACTTTAAAACTGCACTGAGACTGTATATGGTAGAAGAGATTGTTGTTGAAGTACTGGGTTTAAAGGAAGAAAGAGAGAATATGAATTGGTTTTTAATTGTCCAGATGAACTCTAAAACTTACTCTAGTGAATTTTTTCTAGAACAATATCTTTTTCTGGCCAAGCAAATGAATCTTTTTCAGAACTATCGTCCCTAATCTAAACTCTTACAAAATGAGCCAAGTTTTATAAACATTGTCATCAAACATTGGGACCTTTCAGTTACTATTCAATGAGAATAGAAGCCGGATATGGCTCTTTCATTGCTTCAAACTTGCAATCATCTTCACCAAGAACAAATAGCCAGCTATGAGAGTTTTCTGAGCCTAGGGAAAAATTTAGTGTTTGCATTAATAAAGCAAGAGAAAATGTAAATAAATTTATCAGAATGAGGTTGTTAAAATGCTTGATTACTGAAATTTAAGCAATGACAGCTTATTTTTAATGTGTTAAACCTTTCTTTTTCTACAACAAGTATTTCCAGTGGCAGCTCTTAGAAGGTGAAATTGCATTAGTAAACCTGTATTTCAGTTTTGTTGTTATGTCTTTTCTGTCTCGTAGGCAGTGGGAAAATTATTTTTGTGCTTAAATGAATTTCTCTTAGGTTGTTTATCCATTAAGGCATGTAACTTTTTAGGGCCAGCATAGGTAACACTTAAGAACTCCCTCTTCCCTCCGAAAATGTTTTGCAATGTTAAGTTCTTTTAGCTGATTTGGATTCATTCCAGGCATTAATACATTTAGTACTATATAGTAAGAAAGAGGTGTGGCAGCAGCTAGTATAAGCTCAGCTGTCTAATGAACCATCCTAATAGTTAGTAGCATGCATTAATTAGAGCCTTCAGGCTACTGCATACCTTTGCCCCTTATGAACCGATAATTCTTTGGAGGTATTTTGTTTATCTGTTGGCTTGCTCTTTAAAATATTTGAACTGTATAGAGGATTAGTTGCCTGTAGCTTGATCTCCTGAGTGATATCTGTATATTTATTCTCATAAAGTTGCTTATTTGTTATGGTTTCTTTTTTTTAGTTTGCCTGTTAGAGAATTGGGCTACTCAGCTATCATAGCAGCTTTCTTGCCTTAATACTTTTCTCCTTGCAGTCTGCTAAATGAAATCTACTTGCTGTGCATCATCTCTGGAACCTATCACAAGTTCATGCCTTTATTATGAGTCAAGCACAGAGCTGTGGGCAGCACCATTGCATCTTCATAGAATCATAGAATAGATCGGGTTGGAAGGGGTCTTCAAAGGTCATCTAGTGCAGCCCCCCTGCAGTGAGCAGGGTCATCTTCAACTAGACCAGGTAGCCCAGAACCACATCCAGCTTGGCCTTGTGTGTATTCAGGGATGGCGCATCCACCACCTCTCTGGGCATCCTGTGCCAGTGTTTCACCACCTTCACTGTAGAAACTTTCTTTTTCCCATTCAGCCTGAATTTCCCCTTTTAGTTTAAAACCGTCACCCCTCAACCTCTCACAGCACGCCCTGCTAAAAAGCCTCTCCTTGTCGTTCTTAAAGGCCCCTTTCAAGTACCGAAAAGCTGCAACAAGGTCTGCCTGGAGCCTTCTCTTCTCTAGGCTGAAAAATCCCAGCTCTTAGCCTTTTCTCATAAGAGAGGTACTCCATCCCTGTGATCATTTTTCTGGCCCTTCTCTGGACCCTCTCCAACAGGTCTGTGTCTTTCATGTACTGAGGACAGACATAGACTTATGCAATACTGTGAGGGGGGGAGTCTCACAAGAGCAGATTAGAGGGGCAGGGTCACCTCCCTTATCCTTCTGGTCATACTCCTTTGGATGCAGCTCAAGATATGATTGATTGGCTTTTGGCCTGCAAGTGGTCATTGCCAGCTCAAGTCCAATCTTTCATCCACTATATTAGCTAATACATATTAAAAAATATACTATAATATAATTATAATATTTTTTATAAAAAAAAATAAAGATTAGCATTTATAAATATATTACTAGATTTTAATTAGTTGGCAACATACATGTGAATGCTGCAGGTCTCATTTAATACTGAAAATTATGAATTTATTTTTTACTTCGACCAGCAACAGTGAGATAAGTATAATAAAGATGCCCATATTTGTAGGACATTTAGCATGTGCACTTAATTGTAATATATTTACCTGACCTTTGTTGACTTTTCTTTTCCACCTCATACTAACTTGTTACCATTAATGTTCATTCTAACACACTGCTTACTTTTTTTTCGGAAGACTTTTCATAATTTGTGTCAATTCTGTGCTTTCACATTTTCCTGATACAATTTACAAAATGACATTAATTTATTTTGCTCACTTAGTGACTCCTTTTGAGAGTGCCTATCTTTCTGCTTGTAAGATATTGGTCTTTTGTTTAAGAAAATAAAGTATAAGTTGGACTCCAAACTGTGTATTGCTTCTATCACTTATTAGACAAGTGTCTGTAGTAAAATTCTTCAAATAAAATATGTTCAAAATTCTCAGGTTATCTCACACTCTAAGCATTAAGTTATGATGGAAACATGACTTGGGAGTGCTTTTCAGGGGTTAGGTTTTCAAAGTGCTGCAGGAACTCTCTTGAGTCCAGAAGAAGTACTAGAAGCTATATATGTACAACATATATACTATATATATACAACATATTTCAGTAGTTAGAAAATCACTTATTTATCTAGGAACAAGTATCACCAGTGTCATAAGCTGACAGCTTACTAATACTGTCTTCATACCATGTTCCCGATACTTTGGCACCTGAGAAAGGTTCCTGTCCTTTAGTTAGAAAGTGTACTTTAGTATGAAAGCACCTGTACATCAAGCCATGAGTTAACACAAGGGTGTGTTTTGGTTTTGGAGAAGTAATTCCATGTTGGTTGCAGAATGATACGAAATTTTGAATTGCCTACCACAGCTAGACTCGATTGTGATAAGGTGTGCTAGGAATGAAAGAAGATACCAGTTACACCAGGAAGCGTGCCCTGGCTTCTGTAAGTAGCATGGATAGGCATGGGGATCTAGTTGCTCTGCACATGTCCCAGCTGTGGTGCAGGAGAGTTGAATATGACTACTATTGCTTTGTGACCTTCAGATGTGATGTAGTATACTGGAACACCAAATACAGCAGAGAGTGTCTTAGGCTCAAATCATGGTGCAGACATGTGGACAAGCAGGTGATGCTGCGCAGTCTGTTAATACACTTCTGTCACCCTTCTGAGTGGAGGATGGGAAAACAGTTTAATTTAGATTGACACTCTTATCTGTACTGTCACCTATTAAAGTCAGCTTTGAGCTAGTCAACCTGCCACTTTCTCCATCACACTGTCTGTGTTTCCTTGCTGGGAGAATCAGTGCCAGGTGCCAAAATCAGGCAAAGCATGCAGGCTGCATGGACCACTGAGGAAGCAGAATGCACACGCGTTTCTCACCAATTAATGTGACAGTGCAAATTTGCAGATTGGGGTATTCACAATTCACTTAAACAGACTCTCAATTGTGTATTGAAATGTAGCAAATATATTGCTTAAGCATTTTGTTCAAAAAGATAAAATGCTAGCAACCATGTTCACTGGTCCAGAAACACAGATTTTGGTCACCTGATGTATTCTCTAGGTTTTTTTTTCTTATTTTAAACCTGATATAGTTGAAGTTTATTGAAAAATACCAGCACAGATTATTTGATGACACTGTGGATGTTTTTTTTTCCTCCTTCATACTCCAGGATTCATCACTGCTTCTCCAGTCTACTCACAACGTGACTGTTAATGCTCGCAATTCAAATGGAGAAGTCACGGGCAGATTAAATGTGGGTAAGTCTTAAGTGATTTTTCCTTGTATGCTGTTTTGGAAACATTATAATAAATATTTGCAAGGAGCTTTGGGGATATAAAGCAGTAAACGTGATTATTTTTTACTACTATGGCCATATATCAATAGTCCAGCTGCCACTGAATAAGTATCGATGGTATGTTTTCATTTGCTCAGTTCGACATTGATTCTGTAAATATTTGAAGCACTTCTTTATTGCAGAGTTAGTCAAAAAAGGCCACTTCAGAAGTTACTCCTTTTCTTGTGTAAATAATCTATTGATAGTTGCAAATAATTTTCTAAGAAAACGATTTTTTCTTACAGAGGTCCGTATGTCTCACTTCATTTCCTGGTATACCAGAGACAAAAACATTTAAGCAGATATCCTAAAATTAAAGAAATATAAATAAAAATAAGTAAATGATTTTTTTTTTTTTTTTTTTTTTTTGAAGGAAGCCAGTTCACAGAAATGTACATATTTTACTCTATTTGGTAGCAGTAAGATACGTTGGTTTACTTGCGGCAATCAATAGATCTAGACAGATGTAGGTGATAGACCATGGCAGAAAGAATAAGCAGGTATTACTCTTCAAGTTTTATTTTTAAGGCAAGAACGTCAACAATATATGTCAAGTGCAGCACATTTTTCTTAGTTTTGTTAATATTTTTCAACCTTTATTTGACTTTAGAGAAAAACGTAACAATTTATTGACTTTATTCTTGTAAGATTCTCATGCAGCAAGGCATACATTCCTAATTATTTAACTCTATAACTAACCTAATATGCTTAAGTAGTTTACTAGGTTTGGGCCCAAGTGAGCAAATTTTCGTCCTGATGAGACTGTAAATACTGTGACAGTTCCTGTTTGAAGAATTAAGATATCAATTCATTGAACATATTTCAAAACATACTTCAAATAAAAAGTATAATAAAAACCATATAAAGGAGACTGCTGTTCCCCTAAAAAGTTCATAATTATTCAATTAATCACAATTTGGGCTTCAAATTTTTTTTATTCTCTTGTAATTCAAGGTATAATTAAGATCTGAATTATTCTTCATAAGAAAATGTCCCTAAACATTTATCAAGACATGATAGTAGCATTCATGTCTCATTTTGTTAATAATTAAGGGTCGAAATGCATAGTTTAGTTTCAGATTATTAGTAAAGTTATTAAATAGTTTGCAATAATTAACTGTACAGTGACCATAAGACCAAACCCAAAGTTTCTGTGACTTATGCTTTGATTCTGTCTGCTCTGTACTGTTTGTGGCTGCCCATCATGGGACCAGACATGTATCTGCACATGGTCAGGTGCCTGTCCTGCCTAATGAGAAGTTGTCAGGAGATACTTTTGGAAGGGCAGATCACAGAGCATGTCATTGACCACCACACTAATTTGCCCGACCTGATCACTGCTGAAGTCTGAGAAACTTACAGATATAATCATGCCTGACAGTAGCCCAAAAGCATGATGAATTGTTTGACAGGTTCTGTCCAGCCTGCATGACCTAGAACTGCTAATAGGAAAGGTGTAGTATGCAGATGTTCATGAATATTCAGTCCTGTATTGAGTTTAGCCACTTGTAAGAAGAGTGAACCCATAATTAGCAGGTGCTTTTCCATGAAAGTGAAAAAGCTGCTTTGAGTTTTGCTGAACTCAATTCTGTCACCATATTTTAATATACTCATGATGCACCTGGAGGAGTGTGTCCCTACAGAAATAAGGTAACTTCATAATTTGTGATGGTAACATGACATACTTTTGGCAGGTGGAGGTTACATGGCTTCTCACACAATGTTTCAGCATGAACAGTTAAGAAACTTTGTTGGAGAAAAAAGGTCAGCACTGAAAAGTGATACAGATGATTTGCTCATTTGGATTTGGTGCCTATAATGTAACTGAGGTCCAGAAATTAGCAGTCTGAGATATTCATGCATACTGTATCATTCCTGTTAACAGAGCTTCTGTGCTGGAAGCAGTGTAAAGGATATATTTTAATGAAAGGAAAGAAATTTTAGTTCTGTTGTGCCAGGCAATGGCTATAGATCTGACCTTGCCTGGCAAGAGCAATAACAAATCTCAGGCCATCTTTCCTTTTTTTCTCCTTCTCAATCACCTCTGAATCGTCTTATGAGAGTGTTAGCTAAGAGCAGTACAGAAAGTGAGATGGAATGTGCTGCCTTAAATGAATATAAAGTTAAAAATGTCTGCTCTGTAGGGCTAGATTCAATCTAGATTGAAGAAAATTTGTAAACTTAAGACTCAATAGACAAAGAAGGGTCAAGATGTACCCATCTCATATACACTGTGCTGTTTACTGAGGAGAGTTCTGCTGAATGGGAACTGTCTTGTCAGTAATGACTCATTTAGAGCATGTACCACCCATATTTAGTATTTTCCCCTATTGATAATGTAATTCTGTTTCTTCAGTTTTCATCACCTTTTTTTAATGGCTCTATTCCCAGTAATTTGCAATTCAGTGTATTTTGTACCTTCTGATCTCAAGCATCTTTAACCTTTTCCTAAGGAAAAACCAAATACTTAGTGCTGACCAGTCAAGAAGTTCCTAGCTGTGCAGAGGGGCTGCATATATGAGTAGACCAGTAGGAAGGAGCAGAGTGAACACTGGAAGACCTGCATCCCAAATCTTTTAAATGTGTTCAGAGTACAAAGGCAGTTCAAATACAACACTGAAGTAGGAAAGTTCTGACAGCACCCTGGCTTGCTGTACAAGAAATACTTAGGTAAGATGGTAAACTAATGGTTTGAACCTGGGAAAATCAAAACTGTATCAAAAGAAAATGCTAGTGTGCATTTGCATGTTTTTTTAAATATTTAATCTCTTTTTGACTGGCAATTTACTGAATTAATAATTGGTCTTATTTCCTATCTGGTGTAGTTGGTACCTCTAAATAAATACTAACATGAAATACTACTAATATGAAATCATCCTGATTTTAGACTGATGGAAAAATGTTGAAAAAAACAGTAAAAACTCAATACTGTAAAGAACTCTGTTAATACCTAAAGATGTAGCCAAACAGCAGTGACTAGGGTAAGTGGCAGTCTGTTGAAGTAAACAAACATCTACACATAGCTTGATACTTTTAGCCATTGTCAGTCGTAAAATGCATGCATGTAAGATGATGTTTCCTTATAAGATATAAGAAGTGTGCAAAATAGGTGTGTGGCTGATTAAAT
This sequence comes from Psilopsiagon aymara, assembly GCA_024733675.1. Classification (NCBI taxonomy): domain Eukaryota; kingdom Metazoa; phylum Chordata; class Aves; order Psittaciformes; family Psittacidae; genus Psilopsiagon; species Psilopsiagon aymara. The sequence continues at coordinate 54,534 of JANRGW010008440.1, read as the reverse complement.
TTGTATGCACAAGCCTTTTCTAAAGAATTAATGCCTTCCACAGTTACCAGCATGCTGCTGTTATGTCTTAATACTCAATTCATCTTAGAAATAGGAGCAATTCCCATTGTGAAGGAACTGTAAAAATCAATTTTGGATTGTTCCAAAGATGACAATATAATATAGTATTACTCATAAGATCATAATAGAAATGCCTTTTAACTCAAAGAAGATTGTGATTCAAATGATCTGTTAAAATATTTTAGTAAGTTACTAAGAGTGATTTAAATACCCAGTCTTCCATAGAAGTAATTCACAAGAGAGATGTAAAACAAACCTTTACTTGAGGAGTTCTATGAAATTCCTCACATGAAGATAACAGACACATAGTAAGAAAGAATGAGAAATGTTTTCCTTGTGAATCACAGATGTACCCAAATGACATTAAATACAAGCAACTTCCACCATGAGCACTCTATTTTTAAGGCTTCTACATGCTTCTTGGTTTACCTGCATGACGTACCTCTTGCTGGAGTTATCTGGACATTGTAGCTCTTAAAAAAATTCCTCAGATCTTTTGTTTTGAACCGTGTTCCATAATTGCACTGCTTTCAGAAGCCTCACTCAATGCAAATGCTTTTAATTAACTGCTTGTCAGGAAAAGACTAAATTTTAAAAAAAAAAAAAAACAGTTCTGTGCTTTACTCATTTTTTACTTCAATATCCTTCCAGTTGACAGAGATATCCATTTTGTTTGAGCTTCTTTTAAATAATTTATATCTCATATATGACAAAGAAACCCATATTAAAACTAAGTAAATAATTTCTATTTGAAAACTGATAATTTAAAGAAAAAAAGAAAAAGAAGGAAATGGGACTTTTAGTTGAGTGGTTGTAGAGATGGGATTGCTTTGGGGCTTTGGGACCTTGGGAACATTTCTGAGAGAAATGGGACTTAGAAAAGGATGTTGACCAACAGGCAGCAAGGAAGGAACTGAAGGAAAGCACAGAAGTGGAAAGGTGTGGAAGAGTCAGAGGGAGTTAAGAAAAACATAGGAAGAAACGCTTATAAACAAGTCAAGGATGTCTACAGAACAGATGGTAACTATTTTCATTAGAATAGCTCCTGTCTTTAAAATCATGAATAAGATACAGATGTTATTATCACAGCTTGTTCATCAACCTTCAGAACTAAGTATCTAGAACTTTCTTCAATAATCCAAGAAAGCAGTTGAATAAAGCTGCCAACCGTCATCTCCAAGGTTCCTGTGCTTATCACTTCTAAGTCTCACTCAATCCTAGAACAAAAAAGGAATACAGAACCCTGAGCTGTAATAGAATAATAGAATCGTAGAATGGTTAGGGTTGGAAAGGACCTTAAGATCGTCTAGTTGCAACCCCCCTGCCACAGGCAGGAATACCACACAATAGATCGTGCTGCCCAAGGTTCTCTCCGACCTCGCAATAATAAAGCAACCTAGTCTAAAAATTATCAAACTTTGTCAATAGTGAATGATAACAAATACGAACTATATATAAAAAAAACATACAGATTACATAGTCAATTATCAAATACTTAAAAGCAACATTGGTATCAAACATTAAATGATGGTTCACCTAAGCAAACACATGCTTACATATATAGCCTACCAGCAGGTGAGTAGAACAGGCAGATTTTGCAGTGGTGTTCCAGAGCTGAATATTAAGAAAGTAGATAAAAAGCAGCATGCTTCCAACTATCTTTACTGAAAAGTAGGGTCAGCTTTTGAAAAGGTCTGTTTTTCAAGCTCATGTCTAGAAATTTCATGTCCGTCACATTAATCTGAACAGCTGTTAAAATGAGAGCATTTTTGCTAAGCCACCCCTCTTTTTTTCAAGCAGAACATTCTAATGAAACTAAGTGCCGGTACCTGATATATTGCTTCATGAGCATTAATTGCCATCTATAAACTACTACTTTCCAACCTCAAATCATTTCTGGTTTTCTTATCAGTATTTTGATATTTCATTTTCAAGTGATGATGTTTTTCATCAGAGACATAATAGGAAGAAAACAGTGTTAAGGAAGCATGATGTATGCAGGAAGAGTTTGATGATGTTTTCAAAGGGAAAACCCTGAAGCCAGTTCCATAAACTTGACTTAATTAATGACATTGTAAAATCATTTATCTTCTTCTTTTCTATTTTTCCCAGAAGTCTTTCATTTAAAACTCCATTTTTGTACAAATAAATTCCTTCTTATCTTTAAGATTAAAGCCAGAACATATTTCTGGAAGATCTTTGTACTGCAAGAAGATGATTATTTGTACAACTTTCATTGCTCTCCAGCTGGGTTATAAGAAGGAAAGATACAACATAGGAGCAATTAATGCAAATATAAATTGGAAACTTCATTGAAGTATTTTTTGAGGTGATTAAGTCTTTCTGTGATCATGAACTTACAATATTTGTTTCAAGGAGATTAAAGTAGGGATTTTTACTTTCAGAAGTATAAAAATTTTAGCTACCAGTGAATCTGATTATATCAACACATACACGCCAGTTTTATTTAAAAGTATAACTTAGTTGTTGACTCAGATCAGACCAAATTTAGAGAATGACAGGTGGCTTCTAAAGTACCCTACAGACTTTTTATCTGATCCTCTTTTCTAATTCGTTCTTTTCTCTATGAAAAATGTGTTTCTGTTCTACATTAAATGCATATGCTACTAGTCTTTTGTAAGACCATTGTGTATTTAAATTAGTATAATGTTGAAAATAATTAAAACAAATAGCAGAAAAAAGTAGCAATGAATATACATTTAAATTAAAGCTAGATAAGAATATATCCATGAAACTTATTTACAAAAAGAACCAGTCATTACAGTTACAGTTTAATATTTAAACTCCATTGAAAAGCATCTTTGTGGGAAAAAAAAAGAAGAAATCATTAAAGTCTATGTGCCATGTATAGTAAGGTGCTTACCATAGCAGGATTTACATACCCTGTCTCCAAATATGATAATAGGTATGAGGAAACACATGAAAATATTCAGGGTCAGCAATGCTGACTTAAGCCAGGCTTTAAACATCCTCTAGATAACTAACATAACTGACTACAATCAAGTAGTTATGTGTATTGCCAGCTTGCAATATGTGTATATGCCAGCGTCACAGTCAAGGGGAAATTTATCTTGGCTGAGGATATTTGAATTCTATGCTGTCACTTCTCTGACTGTGTCTAGAAGAAAAGCAGTGTACCTGTAAGTCTATAGAGCTTAGCTCTGAAAAAAGGGTCATGTTTGGTAAATAATTTTTTATTTGGATAAAGAACCAGATAGTGCTTACCTCTCTCTCATCAGAGAGCAATTAGTCATCAGAGTAGCTCCAATCTTTATTTCAGTGGGAGGAAGGAATTCAAAATGAGTGAAAAAAAGGGAATTCTTCAATATTTTATAACCCTCTCAATTTTTACAGTCTTCAGTAAATTTGCAATCCCAAACATATTTTGGTTCGTATGGTGTAGTAGTCGTTAACATAAGTCACTGGATGATAATTTGAAGATAATAGCTATTGCTGAGGGTGAGGATAGTTCCTGTATTTTCATCCCTTAAAGTAATAAGAAGATTGAATTATTTTCATTGGTAGATGCTAGTTGAATTTGTGAAGGTCAGTTTAAAATGGCTGAAATTCATTGTGATTATAATCTGTTGTAGAATTTGGGTCATTAAGTACATCTAAAAGACTATTCATTTTAAGTGTAACAGTGCTTCCTTCCTAAAGCTAAGGAGACTTTCAGTGGCAGTTTGTGGCCAAAAAATAAGCTAGATACCTATATTTTTGCAGCAGATCTGCAGAAGATTCACAAATGCACACCCATCCTGGAGTACTATCTGAACATTTATCTGTAGTGTACCCTTGTGGCAGTAAGGTCTAATAGCATACTGGGCTGTATCATTCCACCCTTGCATCTGGAATACTGTGTTAAGCCCTCCCCAGTATGACAGAGCTATGAGCAGACTGAGTAGTGTCACATAGGATGCCATCAAGATGATCAGGGAGCGGAAGTATAGGAAGCTGAAGAAGCTCTGTTTGTTTAACCTAAAGAGGTCTAAAGGGGGCTTCTAACTTCTGCCTGCTACTAGGAGGGCAAGAGGCAAGATGCCAGACTTTTCTCAGAGGTGCACAGCAAAAGGGCAAGAAGCAGCAGTCATAGGCTGCATTGAAGCAAAATGCAACTGGATAGAAGGGGAGGAAATATAGCTGTTAGAAAGGTTAACCATGGGATCAGGTTGCCCAAGGAGGCTAGTGAATCCCCTTCCTCAGGGGTATTAAAATCCCACTTCATCAGGACCATGAGCACCTTCGTCTGAGCTCCAGCCGTGCTGACCCTGCTATGAGCAGGAGGTAGAACTATGCAACTTTCAGAGGTGACCTCTGATTTGCATTCTTCTGTGATTCTGTCTCTTGCCCTGTCTTCAGCTGACACTCTGGAAGGACCCAGATTGCTTACAGACCCTATGTCAGACTTTCTAATCCAATGCAGAAGTCTTAGATATTCTAGGGCATCTAAAATAAGCTGAAGGCCAGGCAGAGAACACCGAAGTACATGTAATGGCTCTGGACAGCTATGTTTGCAGCTGAGTCATACCCCATCTGTTAAATTGGTCCTCTCACGTTGTCCTCTGCTCAGATCAGCAAGCATGAATAGAATACTCCTGAAACACAGTGCTGGAGTTGACCTTACGAAAATACACCCATGGATTTCTTTATAATAATAGTAATTGAAGGAAGAAGAATTACCCATTATGCAGAAGATAGAGTGGTTAAAGTACTCACACAGGGATGAGTGACTCAGATCAGCTGTCGTCTCTTTGTACAGGGTTTCAAATTATCATGCCTCATCTCCTTTGGTACTTGCCTTTCCATTTTACCTGTGTGAGGGCTGCATGTTTCACTTTTTCCTGATGAAGTTACTCACCATGCAGCAAATTCTGAACTCATCAGGCCTGAGAGAAAATGTGACACCATAGCCTTTTTGTCACATCACTGTGTGAGAAATATGATCTCCTATTCCTGCCATGGTTTCATCAATAATCCGTTTTACAGTGGAATGTTTCATGGGTTTGGGTTTTTTTTTTATATTTATATTGAGTATTTTATGAAGAGAATGCCTAGATGGATAAAGACATTTAGTTAGTAAATCATACTGAGAGGGGACAGTACCAGTTGCCAGTGTTTGCGTGATCAGTGTCTGCAATGATCATTCAGAACTGATTTTTTAGAGACCTCTAGACTTGTAGTTTAATCATAGAGAACAACAAAGTATAAGAACTGCTGACAGTAAGGCATCCTTACTTTGATCTCAGAGGGCGTAATTGTTGTATCCATTGCATAAAAGGAGAACTGAGAGAAAAAGAGAAAACAAGAACAGCAAGTGTTCTGTTAATTTATTAGAGATATTTTTCAAGGTGATGAGAGATGTATGATTTGGATATAATATGTATGTGTGCAATGTGCTGCATGTTCTCTTAATAACACATTAATTCTAACAAAAGACCAGCAAGTGCTTCCACACCATTCCATATGAAAATCTGACTAATTCTACTCTTCTGAAAGTAATGGCTTTGCATCTTTTGGTATACTGTATTACTCATAGAAATAGAACTGAATCTGTAGGAGTATTACATTTTTAATACACTTTTATTGAGATCTTATTTTAAGTAAGGTGCTTTAATAAAAATTAACTAAAAAATGAAATTGCATAGCAATACCCCAAAGCACTCAGGTTTGGCTTATATTCAACACTTCAATGATTCTAGCTGGTAGGAGAAAAGTGAAGCATACAGAGTAGGTGATAGCCATAGGTTATCAGAAATTATGGATAGCAGAAGAGAGTAAGAAAAGAAAAAATCTTTTAGCAGGGCCTATTGTGATAGATGAAAGCTAATGGTTTTAAACCAAAAGAAAGGAGATTCAGGCTGGATGTGAGGAAAAAGTTCTTTACAATGAGGGTGGTGAAACACTGCCACAGGATGCCCAGAGAGGTGGTGGATGCACCATCCCTGGACACATTCAAGACGAGAGTGGATGTGGCTCTGGGGAACCTGATCTGGTTGAAGATGTGCCTGCTCACTGCCGGGGGTGTTGAACTAGATGACCTTTGAAGGTCCTTTCGAACCCTAACTCTTCTATGATTCTATTATGACCTTGCAACGATTTTCTGTCACCTCTTTCTGAATTAATCTATGTTCCATAACATCAGAATTAATAAATACCTGTCAATTTTCTGGCAGTATGCAGATACACGCATTAGATCTATCAATTCATGCTGTTTGAGAAAGTTTTTTACTGTTCTCACTATGAGAAATGTGAAAAACCTTTTTTTAACAAGATATCCTGTGAAATAGATTCAGCAAATGGAGAAGATAGATGTTCTCCTAGAAGGGATCAAGTTAGCCTTGGTGCAAGTTAAGTCACACTTCGGTTCTTTCAAATCCTTTGGGGTTTTTTTTTCTTTTTTTTTTTTTTTCTTTTTTTTTCCCCCCCCCAATGTGTTATTAAATCTTCTGTGTCTACCAAGGTAGTGAGAAGAGCAGAAGTGCCACTATTGAGACCCGGCAATTCATTTTCAAAGATGGCTGTCTTTGTACCAAGGAAATCAGTAGATAACATTTCCTCTAAAAATACAGTATCTTCGTCCTATGGAAGTATTTTTCTGTATGTGTGTAAATAATTAACAATTATATACAAATTAACAGTATGTATTCCTGAGTCTTCTAGATATATTGCTGCATATTGTTTGTAGGTTTGCATGATAATTCAAATACACTTAAAGCACTTTCTAATTATTATTTGAAACATTACTTGCACTATGAAACCTCACAGCTTAGAACTGAATCTGTGGAAGGCGACCATTGATAGAGATCTAACCTTGCCTCAGTTACCCAGAACTGCTTCTTTTGCTGTAAAAAAAAATATGACTGTTTAGCACCTTTTCATTTTTGCAATACACTTCTGAGAAATAAAGTCATGTGCTTTGGAGGAGCTTTCGAGAAGCGCTGAATTGAGATGAGTAAAGCTGTGTCAGGATACCCATATCCAGCAGAGTATAATGTACTGCAAAGTTCAGCTTTCTGTCCTAACCATCTTCAAATAGAATCTGTATTAGGGTTTATGCCCTGAAATTGTTGCCTTAGTTTAGGATATTATGGCTTCTATAACCCTTTCTGTGCTTAGTGGGCAGTTAAAAGCAATACTGTGTCTGCCAAGCGAATCAATAAGCAAATTCTGTAGAAATTTATGGCATACATCGCTCACATCAGCTACCATGCAGATTTTAGGAAGTACCAGAATACATTTCTTAGCGTATCAATCATCCACCACCTAATATCATTTTAACATAAGATCTGGAAGGAAAAAAAAAAATCCTAATGCTGTTGCTTTTGAAAATTACTGCCTGGAATATACTTAATGTTTACGGGAGCAGCCATGGTAAGAGAGGTTCCTACTGGGAAGGAAGCAGCTCAGCACCTCTCACTCCCATGAATAGTCTGTAAAATGCATTTATTAAAAATTTATTAAAAACATTTATTAGGAAGGAGTCTTAACTGCTTTGACCATTCTCTGTAATTCTAATTCTGACCACAGGTTTAGGTGATGACTATCAAATCGACGCTCAAATTTACGTCATGCGAATTTTTAATTGATCAGGTTGTAGAAAGGGTAATATTAAGGGTTTGATTTGTATCCACTTACCAAGTCAATACTGTAGAACAGGATTTTTTACTGAATTTAGAGTTTAGTAATGCATAAAGACTGTCTTGCAGATAATTGTTTTAAATTTTGGAGTACCAGATCAAACTGCAAATATTCTTGTATCTTTCTGAAACTCTTCTGAGAGCATGATCAGTAACACTTGTTAGATATGTGGCACCAAACTGACATTTGCTATGAAGAGCTGAGGGTCCTGCTCTTACATGGAGTATTTGTAATTTTAAAGCATTTAAGCCTCCCTAATCATAGGAGATGGTGCTGCAAGGATTTTGATAATTGGATTTTATTAAAAAAAAAAAAGAGATGATAAACTCACACTGATCAGAGAATCTCAGCAGTTTCAACAAGAACAGGAGTGTTTGTCTTGATCAGTTCATCAGGGATTTCCTAAATTGCCTGGAAACCCAGCTTGAAAACATGACTCCAAGCACAGTTTTGAGCAACAAATCTGATCTTATAAATAGACTTACCCAATTTCAGTACTTACACTATCCTTAGAATATCTGGGTTCTTCATGATCTTTAGCATACTTAAACGTGTCATTAAATTATTAAGACCACAATTCAAATTATTAGCAATTTATATAAAAACCTGAAGAACAGTGATGTAATTAATCCATTATTCTACTGTGTTTTGCAGGTCCTAAAATGGTAGAATTCCATGGTCAGCAATTTCAAATCAACTCAAAGGATGGCAAACCACTTTTTACCGTGGATGAAAATGAGGTTGTAATTGGCACAGATAAGCTTCGAGTCACAGGTTTGTAACAGTTTGAGAAATGCCCAAATAATAGCCACAAGAAGAGCAAAATAAAAAATGACACTTTAAAATATGTCATTGTGTAAATGCAGGTTCTGGTTTTACCTCATTAGGGAATAGAAATCTGAAGATATTCTAACCTTTGTCAACAGGTAATCAGTAAGAACTTTTAAAGTGAAATAATAATACATATCTCAATAAAATAATAAACATGTATGTATGTATATTTTATTTTAGTGATTGGTGCTTTTTTTTTCTGAATTACTGAATGTTTCCAACGCACACTGTTATCTGAGGCTGAAAAAAAATTAGGTAATACAAATTGAGTTGTATTGGGTTTTATTTGTGAAAACATTTTTAGACTCTCTCGGATATTTTTAGAGGATTTTCTCTTTCAAAGTGAAAGCCACTGTATTTCTGTTTTGTGTGTAGACATATGTGACAGAACGGTATTTGTAATATATTTTATATGCCATTTGTCAGAGACAAGTTTGTCTTAGGCTATTTCTTCAAATCACCAAAGTACTATTTACAAAATAAGATGTCAGTTATCACATGAAAAGCTATTTCCTTTCATATGACCTGATAAAGTCAGCACTCATTTTCCATGTATAAGGTTGCATTAACACAGATATGTCAAGGTGTGATTTCTCTTTAAGCAGAAGAGTCCATCAAAGGGAATAACAAGAAATATTCTGTAACTTGTTTTCGATTACATTTTTAATATTTTTCACCTGATTGCAACTATCATGATAAACTTTTGCTAATTATTGGTCCCCCAAAATCTTGAGGTCTTAATTTGAATTGATATAGTCATATTTCACTGTGCAAAAGTACAAATGTAGTAACTGTACAATTAGTGTTTCAAAGCCAAAGTTAAGTTATAATGAATGTGTTAATAAATTCTGTTTATGCCTGAGGATCTTATCTTAAGTTTTTGCTATTTAACCTAATTGAAATTACAAGTGTGTTTAACCAGGAAACCATATCAAATAATTATTGTTTGCCCAAGGGATGCTAAACTTTAATAGAAAAGCATGTTTAACAAAGATATGAAAAACAGCATAATTGTTAACTGATTTGGAAAAGTTTATCTCTACTCAAAGTAAGTAAAAATAATTCATACATGAGTTTAAATTGTTATGCTAAAACATGTATTCTGACTTGTCCAATATTAGTCTTTACACTGCAAGGATAATTGTTTACTTTAGCAGATACTGTAGAAAGACACAATGCCTGTATCTTTTTTACGTTGTAGTACAAGTTAAAAGCAAATCCATTAAAATCAGTGAGGCTATTTCAGTGTAAAATTAATAGGAGTGAGAGGAGATTCATGCCTACTTTGCTTCAAATTAATTTTCTAAAATTGTGATTTAAATGATACTATTAGCATAAAGGATGAATTTGTAATACTTTGCATACTGTGATAATTTTTTAAACATTTTAGATAAAGAACAAGATCAATGTGAAATAAATTCTGAAAAGCTCATATCATAAGAAACAGAATAACTCAGGCTTAAAATGCACAATGAACATCTTGCAATATTTTATGTACAATATAAGGGACTATTTGGTTTTAGTTTTAGTTTGATTTTATTTATGTCAATTATGAAATGCTCAGTAACAACTTGTAAGAAAACCTGAAAGGCTTCAACTAAAATATAATGTAGCAGGGAGCAAATGTCTGTGATTTAGGATTTTTCAGGAAAAAAGAAAAAGTCTAAGAATATGGTAGTACGATCCAATGCCTCAGGAATTGACATTTTCCTACAATTTGGTATGTTTGACCTCATGCTATTTCCATTAGATGTTTTCTGGCCCATAAGATAGAATGAAGCAGCATCATACCCTCTCCTTGTTCTCCTAAGAAGGGCAAAAGCCTGGGGAAAGTCATGAGCAGCAAGGTGTCTCAGGTATCTCAGAGGGTCGCAGGTCTTGGTGCTCGAGTTTAGACAACTGAATTGAACCTGAAGTCAACACAGTCAGTGCAGGCTACAGCATGAAGGAGAGACCTGGATCAGGCATGGGGAGAACTACTTTGTTGGCCAGATACAGTTGTCTACTTTAGGATGAGTTCAATGGCTCACTCATCAACCTTGAATATAGTGGCTGAGTTCATATGTGAAAACATGAGCATCCAGCATTATTTGAAACACCTTAGGATATGCGAGACATCACATGGTACCGCTTTACCTACAAGAGACAATTAATTTGATCATGGCAGCTGGAGGCCAGGCATGATGAACAACGGTATTTTAGGTTATAGTAGATACATATGAGTGGGTAACTGAATTCTGCCTCTATGTCATCTGTGACACCTACATCATAGACATCATAGACACTTAAATTTAAGTGTATGAAAGTGAAGCTCAGCTCAACCCTTCATGACAATTGATGCTACCCGGAGATGTACTCCAATTAAAACCTTTTCAATATTCAGTAAAGACCTGCATCTTTTGCAGACATTTATTACATTGCTGTGGAAGTATTGAACATCAACATTTTGTTCTGGTAGGGTTTTATGCATTCAGTTGGAATTGGTGACAGTAAAACTTACCTTGTAACCATGTATTAGCTAAAAAACAAATTACTGCTTTATAACTAATAATATTGTCATGGCAGTAGGAGTGAAGTCACAGGACTGGCTGGAGCCAGAATCTTCTTAAACAAATGGCTAGTCCATGGCCATAGGAGTCCACTTTTTCACTCCCTTGCCTGCCCTGCAAAATTGCCACCTGGAAGACTGCCCTCAGAAGGGAGAAAAATAGGCTCAAGCAAATAAAATGATATGCAATAAAATTCATTCAGTAGTTATAAAATCGTCTCAACTATTGCACACAAAAAACTTTTCAACAAGTACAAATTATTATTTATATATCATGACTGTTGTATTGGGTAATATTTTGGTGGTGAGAAGGTAAGAAATTAATAGAATATATTTGCTTAGTCTCCACTTTTCTTCAAGAAAAGGTGGCAGGGCAGAGGGGATTGGTATCTTTACGGAGAAGTGTATTACCCTTTCTCCAGTTTGCTACTTGTTCTGCTTGTTTGTTTTTCATAATGTCTTAAAGATTTGCTGAGAATTGTCAGTTATTTTCTAGTGCTCTGTTCTATGGAAAGGTTTACAGGTTGAGTAGTTAATGCTGAAGTGCAATGTGAAGACGTATGTTTGATTTAAACACTTCTGCTCAGAAGGTAAGGTAAGTAGGGGACAATTTGAGGGTATGAATAAACATTCTGTTAGACTTTGAAGGGGCAGATAGTCTGTGCTTGATAGGATGTGTAGGGGGTACTAATGAGCCTTGCTGACTTAAGTCCTCTCATTAAGAAAATTAGTATCTTGAGCTTGTGTATTGTAGGAGTAAATTCATAAGTAAAAGTCTATAAAAGATTAAATGTAGTAATAATCATATCATATTTTATGTTATTTCTTTACAGTTTAAAATATAAAGTAGGTAATTAAGATATTTATTTAGGGCCATTTAAAAAGCAAACAAACAAATAAATGTCCTGAGATTATTGTTGAGGTTTTAGTGTCATGCTTACTTATTTTTTATCAGAGGAAGGCAAGGTTTTACTCTTACTTAGAGGTGAAAGCTTAAAATACGCAGATAAGTCTTTTCATTCCCTATTACACTACCACCACTCCCCCTCTCACTAGTGTATTAATGCTGATATTTCCCAGTGGCTTTCTCCCATTATGAATATTTAGGTCTGTAACATTTGCAAAGATTTTGTGGAATTTTAATTCTCTCTATTAATTCTAATGCAAGCTGCACTTCAAAAATCTTACTACTTATTTTGTTGTCTCAAGTAGTTTAAAATGTCACTGTTTGCACACTTTTTTGATTTAATTTTAAAATTTACACATGAATTTTTATGTTACCCATATATTGGGTTGTTACAATCAATGCTGTAATAGTAGTATTGTAGCTATATTTTTATTGTTTTATTAACTGTTAATATATGGTTACTTTTTTTTTAACTTATAATTTTTAATATCAAAGTGTCCATATAAATCACCGTTGCTATTTTCTTTCCATTTGAACTTTTATATATTATATTTTTCTTTATTTTTTGCAGGGCCTGAAGGAGCACTTTTTGAACATTCTGTAGAAACACCGCTTGTGAAAGCAGAAGCCTTTAAACAGCTTAGGTAAGAATTAATACATAAAACCATAAATCTAATAAGTAAACATTGTTTGCTACACGTATTCATATTTTTTCTGAACATGGCATTTTCAACAGCATTTGCAGGACTGTAATTTTAAACAAACTACTGTTTTGAATGAAAATTATACAATGCCCTGCAATTTTGAAAGGTATTATGAATGCTTTATTGTTGATGGTGAATATTTAAAGCCACATAATATACTGTGGAAAAATTTTCAGTAAACTTCTATTTTTCAGCTTTGAAAACCTTAGGTATGACTTTTTCTATTTGTTGCAATAGAAGTTGCTTGTCTGCAGCAGGTCATTGGCCTATAGTTAGTCAAGATTTTTTAGAAACTACTGACAGTCTGAGGAAACACTAGTAAGAGCACTTTGGAAATGTGCAATGCTCTGTATGACTGAAGAGAAGTTTGAGGTGAGAAAATCATTATAAAGTACTTTGCATGCTTCAGAGCCCCTTAATTCAGGGATAGCATTTCTTTCTGCATTATTCTGTGTAATTTTGAATATCCCAAATTAACTTGTAATAAGTTGCTTATGATGAGGTAATAAACTCAAATTACATTCTGTTTATGAACATGTTTCTTTTTATAAGCCAGTTCAAAAAAAGATTTGAAATGAAAGAGGATCTCTTTAACAACTATACTTCTGTACTTTCATTCCTTAGCAGTTTGCTACTTTCTGTCATAATTTCTCTTCTTAGGGCTTTTTTTTTCCCCGATAGGGAACTACTAGAGAGTAATGGAAGATGATTAAAGCTTTCAGAAAACACTGTCTGTATCTTGGTGACTCAATTTTCAAATTGAGAATGGCAAATGAGAGGGAGACCATTAAGATACTTCTTTTAATTTTCTCCTTGATATTGAAGATTTACTTACAGTGAGATATCTTATGTGTGCCTTTGAAGATCAAATGAGCTCAAGACATTAGTTTTTACATGTTGATGTCCACTTTCAAAAGTGTGTGTCTACTGTGGTAGAATTTGGATGTGACAGACTTTGAACAATACGTAGGGTTATGCATTGTAGTGAACATTGCCTGATTTTGTAGGGATTGGATTCATTATGTTGTAAATTTATCATCTCCTCTTATTATCTTTAACTTTTATAAGGTAGGATGTTGAATTTTGTAATTACAAAGACAAGAATCTATGCAAATTTTCACTGGATACATGTCAACGATTTTCTGTGGTTATTACTTCACTTTAAATGCATCATCAATTAATTGTTTAACAGGCTTAAAGCTAATAGTTTTATCCTACATTCATTATGCTGTACTAAATTTTAAGTTCTTATTTGCACTTCGTTCAAAAAAAAATACACTGTTTCAGACTATATGCAAGTATTATTATCAAAAAAATTTCCCCTGGTTTTGAAATAGGATATAATTAGAAGGAAATTCAAATTCATTGCTATTAATTCAAATCGCTTGTAAAATTCTCCTGCGTAGGTGAATGACTTATCTTCCTAGTGATTTTTACCACAATTATAAACACATGTTTTGAGTTAAAAAGTTGCTATGTGTTAGCAGTGTAATTTTTAAAATCTCATTCAGTTCTGTCTTCAATTAACTCAAAATAGTGGGAAGTACAGATTCTTCCATTATTTACAGAAGTTTGTTAATAATTATAACATCAATGAAGCACCTACATGGCCACATCAACACTGACACTTGCAACTGACTTTAGTATTTGACATAAAACTTAAGAGCTGCTAAGCACCTGTGCTGGAGGGCAAGTTAGCTTAACCCTAAGAAAAGTGCTGAATATTAGGACATGAAGCTGTGCAATGTATACACTACTTACTCATGTCCTGGCAGGCCCTTACCCAGAGCAGTTCAAAACACCTTGTGCCTTTAATTTTATTTATTTATTTTTCCCTGTCATAATCGGCATCAAGTCTGAAAGCAGTGATGGCAGTGATTCTGTGGAGGGCTTCTGAGGAACATCAAGAGGCAAATGCATTTGCAGTGCAGATGCCAAGTTAAGATGTAGGCAGAAAAGAACAATTCATAACACTCATGCCGGAAAAAGATTACTTTCAAGGGTAATCTTAAACGCCATTGTAAACAAAATTCATGCATTCTGTTGTCAGAGCTCAAACATGTTTACCAGTGAATGGTTATTTTTTAATGCTTTATTACTTTTCTATTTTAAACTTGAATATGCTCCTTTTCCACATTAAGGTTGAGAGTACCAAGTTATAGGTCATATAACCTATTTGCTCACCTCAAGCCTTATCACACTTTCACTGTCTATTAATCTTCTTCTATTTTTTCTCTGTTTTTCCTTCAGCGGTTTTGCTGTACCATGTGAATATGATATGCTAGATGAATGTGATATGAAGTGCCATGGTATGCAGCATTAAATATAGGGAATACTTCTTCAAGAAAACCCATCCAAATGTAGTTGCATGTTTCAAGGAGCTGATTGGATAGCTGTTAACGCTCATAATTTTTCAGCTAGTGTCATATGAACAGAGGCCATACTCTGTCATTCAGATTTAGGGCAGGATTGGAAACAAAGCTGACATAAATGGCCTTCAAAATTCACATTCCGCTGGCTTTCCAGTCCAAATGCCGAATTTCAAGATAGACTGCTTTTCTGGGAGCAAAGAGATAAGTGTGTTAGAACATATCTTTTTATAGCTAAGTAATGGAGACAGAGCAATGCAATTATACTGCGGTCAGTAACTGTCTTTTCATTCTGTAATTTGAAGGAAGCCTACAGAGTCTTTTTCAGTCTAATAGATTGAATTCATGACTCACCCATAAAGAGATGTGCTTGCATGTACTTCCAACTGGTAGGAAGAATTACAACAACAAAACAGAAATTTAAAAAATGTAGCTATCCTAGGTTTGAAATAACATTGCCTACTTTTTAATTCCTTTCCTGGATTTCTTATATCTAAATAAGTTACCTAGTTTCATTTACAAAATATGAGACTGTAGGACCAGCAGGGACCTATACACAGGGCCTCGCACATAATAAAATTCTGACACAAATCCCAATGGTATGCTTATTTATAGTCAACAGGAAGATTTGGATATATCCAGGGAATAGTCTATGCAGAAAAACAGTGCAGGGGAGGTACCTCATTAGAATTAGCCAGTTGTCATTAATAAGAATAGAAATATGTGTGGACTCCTACTTCTCCTAGCCTCACATAGTCAAGTGCCTTCACATCTTCCAGGTGCAGTTAGGCCATCAATCAGCATCCCTACGTCCTTTTCCACCAAGCAGCTTTTCAGCCACTCTTCACCAAGCCTGTAGCAGTGCATGGGGTTATTGTAGCTCAGACCCAAGATCTGGCAATTTTCCTTGTTGAACCTCAACAAGCACCTGTTTACTGGGTTACATCTCCTCTCCTGTATCTGAACCAAATCTTCTGTATGGTCTCATGGGACTACAGGAGAGCAAGCAAGAGGAAGCACAAGTTACTCTTGTTTAGGGCATCCATCCAGGAGCAGGAGGATACCAGCGGTTTTCAGTTAGGAAAGTAATCCTGGAAGAAGAACCAGGTGAATGTCCTGGCCTCTAGCTTGTCCCCTCTTTATTTCTTCTGTTTCTTCCTGGATTATTTGGTTGTACAAAGGCTTGCATTCAACACAGGGATTGCCACAATCCACACCTGCCAAACTACTTTGTAGCCTGGTGAATGAAGGTAATGGATACAGGTTTCACCTCCCTCAAGATGATGAGGGAATTGAGCTGATGTTCATAATTCATGGCTAAATAGCAATATCAATAGGATTGTGTTATATGTAATATAGGTTTATACATATTATAATGTTGATTATTTTTTATCATGTCTCCAGGGGCTTCTATAGAATTTAGCTGCCACCTCTAACTGAATCACAGCAACATTATAATGGAAAATGGGTACCTTGCTTTCCAAATGAAGGAATTTAAATAGAATTATGGAAGCTCATATTCAAATACATATCTTGCAACCCAAAATGTTGGTGGGGAAACTGTAACAGTAACTAATGGAACTACCAGATGTAGAGAAAGTCGTTTATAGAAATTTCCTAAAAGCCAGCTTCTCCACAGGTTCCATGTTAGTTACTGGAAGTAGCCTCTTCTTGTATTATTGCGAGTTTCACGCCAGCACACATGCCCTTTTATGTCTCCAGTTATCAAATAACAATCTTGATGTGAAAACTAGTGTCTCAGTTTAGACATTATTCCAGTCTGATGCTAACATAGTTTTCTGATAATTTATAGCACTTTAGAATACTATTTGGCATATTATTTTATTCCTTCAACATTTTACATCCTTGAAAGTTTTGTCATTTTGATACTGTTCACTTCTTGTGATCTACATGGCTAAGGCAAAGCAATGAATGAGCAAAATTCTTTAAATCTCAAAACAATGTTTCTGAGCTGAGCATTCACATTTCCAAATGTGCTTACAAAAGTGGCATCTTTCCATTTATTAACTAACTGCATACTATGAATAATTAATATAATGCTCATGAATCAGTGCTAGCTTTGTTCTCATATTTGCCGCATATGGATGTCTGACAGCCAGAAACTGTTTCTTCTGAGCACAAACCCTGTGAGAATTAACTCTTAATAAAGTCAGTTTGTAGCATTTTGCAAATTCTTCAGCTGAGGGTTTGCATCCAAGTTGAAAAGTGACCCACATCTTTCCACCCTTCTTGGATTTGAATAGCACTATAGCAGCAATGATGTCACTTTTCCAGAGAATCAACTTTTGTTAGAGTATCATTGTAAATATATACGTAAAATGCTATCCAAATGTGGGTGCATTCTAAAAAGACTTCAGTAATTCCCAGAAAAGCAGATGATTTTTAAAGAAACATATAATATTGGCATTCACTGAAACTTTAAATATATAATTTTAGAAGCATTGCTTCGTATTTTAATAAAATGCCTATGTCCAGTGCTTAAAAGCATAAAAATATATATTTCCTAGCTTGTAAATTACATGTTATAGAATATTGATAATTTGAGGGGATAATTATGTGTCTTTAAGTATTTGGTTAAGGTAAATTACTGTACTGATGGATTGCTGGTAGACCTTCCTATCTGTGTATTCAGAATAACTATGTCCTCTTTAATTTTTACTTCTGTTATATCGCATCAAATAACTCCATTTTCTTGTGGCTTCTACTTTACTGTGATTCTTTATGAAGGCTTACTTTTATCCTTTCCATTTCCCACTGATAATGTGATTTCCTTTTGCACTTGAAGTATTTACTCAGGTTAGACTGTGTAGTAAGACAGAGAGAAAGGCTGGAAACTGAAGTTGTGGGGGTATATGATCGCATGAGTAGTAATTATGAAGGAAATCCAGTAAGAGATGTATAGAAGCAACTAGGATAAAAAACATTTGCTAAATCATTGCTTAATCATAGTTGTAATACTGATGCTTACATGCTAATTGCCTAAAAATACCATCTGACTAATTGGAGTACAGTGATTTTTATTTGTACCATTGTGCAAATCAAAAGCCCAGTCAGTCAGAGGAGAATGAATTATGTAATGGAGAAGTAAGTTGATAGTTATGATTCAGGATATGTAAAGCATCTCTGCTCCCTGACTGGTGAGATATTTCTACTGCAATGTAATTTTATGAGCCCTGGCATTAATTTGCTAGATATAAATATGCATTCATATACTGTATTTCATTCAGGTTAACTAAGAATACCATCAAATATTTCTTTTGCAAGCTTAAAAATTTCTTTCCATTCATCTGATGGACTCAAATCTGTAAAAAGCCATAGTTTATAATGATCAGATGATGCAGGATATTATACTTAATACATTTTCAGAAGTATTTCTGACTCAGGTATCTCAAAATACCTTATTAGCAAAGGCTTGGGTACTACTTCACTTACAACCTTCTTTTAAGCAGTAAGTTTACTTGATAATGTTAATCCTAAAATGAAAAGCATTTTCCAAGCACAGTATGCTTTCTCTGTCTTGCATTATTGTCTATTTGCATGCATCTATATTGTTGCAAAATCTTGTTCAGTGCAATTTAGTTTGCAAACCTTAGTGTTTCACCTGCGGGGCATATATATCATTTTACATATGGATCATATGACCACAGGAAATAGATTTACCTCTGCCGATTAGATCATCCTGCCTTCTGTAGTTCTGAATCTGAAGTCTGTCTTACTCTCACAGAGGTTTCCCTCCTGAGGTAGGAGGGACATTGGGTGACTGGTGGGCGCAGGACTCAGATCTCCTAGTGAGTCTGTTTCCACATGGATGTGTTGGCAGTCAGAGCTGCTCTCCTGAATTCCCACAACCCATTTCTTGTTTCAAAGGACTGCTGGCCTTTGAAACCAGTGAGTGATAAATAGATACATCAGGAGGAGAGGAAATCCATGCACTGATGTTAGTGGCCTTTCTGCAAGGTAAGATCTCCCTGAGAACACATGCAGGTTTCTGCTTGCTGTCAGAATGGACTTTCAGTTTAAGACAGGCAGGTAGCGGCTGATGCTCTTTCTAAAGGTTTTCAGAGATGTCACTTAACACATTAAGATCAATAGGAGTTATTTCTGCTGCTTGTATGGGACAGTCTTATGTGGGACAGTCATATGTCTGTAGTGCAGAGACTAAAGTTTTAATGATTTTCTACACCAATGCTGTTAAACTGGGTATCTGACAATGTCAGTCTGCTCAGTGAGGCTGCCAAGGGAACTTGTCATCAGTGATTACAGCATACTCCACCAGAGAGCAAGCTACCATGAAAACTTCATTAATGACTGTCACAGTTACAGACATCTTGCAGATGACCACCTGTGGCAATATTTGTAAGACTATAATTGTGCTGTCACTGGTCTAAGACTTAACATTATGCTGGGTAGAGAATCCCTTTCATTATCTTTCCCCTCATACCTCTCTGCACCTATATCGGACAGGAAACACGAGGCACCTACCATGAGGATGTGCATGTGGCAGACACTGGAAGAAGAAAGGGAAGCACTTCCTGATAACAGTAATTCTTCCAAGATACATTGTACATATGCACTGTCGCTACTCTCACTCTTCCCCTCTGCCCCTGTGTGCAGTTATGATACTTCAGTTGTGAGGAATCTGATGGGAGTGTGGTGCATTCAGACCCTGTAGTAATGAATCAGGGAGGATGTAAGAGGGGAAGGGTGTAACCCAATTGTCAACCGAGCTCTCTTCACTTGAGCGTTTCTTTTAATGCAAAACAAGTGGAAACTATGAGCAGCATGTAGTCATCAATTCCAGTTACTTGAATTTTTCTATGCTTCTGCATATTAAAGAAAAAATTGGTTGAGCTACATTAAAAAAAAGGCATGGAAGATTTAAATAAGATAATTTTATGAAAATACATGTAGTGAAAATATTAAGCTGATTTTTTACAACAGTGATGCAAATAGTGTTATGAGAGTAAAATTTTATCATACAAGAAGTTATTATTTAGTAACATTAAAGTCATTTGAAAAAGATAGCCATGCTGGGAACATCTGTGGTGTGCCAGTTTCAATCACATTCAGTGGGGCCTTGGCCATTTTTAATTACCTGGAGAGTCACCATGTCATAAAATCCTAAAATTGAGGTCATCACAGAGACCTTCTGAATTAGCTCTGCTTACGACTCTTTACCGCAACTGTCAGTCTTGAGAGCAGCTTCTATTTTAATCATACATCAGTTCTGATCTTTAGTCTTCCTTCCTTCAGGAGCTCTGCGTTGAGTGACAGTGGACAAAAAGGCAAAAATATCTCAATGTTTAAGATGGATGGAGAACTAGTAAATACATAACTACACCATAATAATCATATCTTCTGTGGTTTTTAATAGGTTATAGATGTTTTAACTTTTATAGTCTTCTGAAAGTACTGTTAAAACTGGGCACTGGTTTAGTCTCTTTCTAAGAGAACATGTAAGTGCATTTGTCTTAGTACTTTGAACATTTCTTTTATATTGCTTACATGAACTAAGTTCTGTTAACCCAAACCTTGGGAACTGGAAACATCTGTTTTTCAAGTCTAGCTTTGTAATTGTGCTTGTGCACAGAATCTTCCATAAGCCATAAGCCGTGTTAGTGCCTGCTGCGCATATGCTGAACATTTCCCTTGAATCCAGAATCTCTTAACTGAGTTTTACTGTCATCTGTTCCCACTCATCTTAGATTTAGAACATAAATACAGAACAAACTGGAACACAGACAATCTCAAGAAATAAAAAGAAATTATGAGAAATTCTTTGAATTAAATGTGCTGAAGAACATACCAGCTGACATCTTCAAGAGCAGAAGATATACCCAGCATTTAAGACTGCCACCCAGAAGGAATGGAGTGCCTCAGGGATCTGTCTGCACTTTGTCCTTTATTATTTTTAACATAAAACGGAATAAGCTAAAAAAAAAAAAAAAAAGGCTTCTTTAAAAATCAGCCACACTTTCTATACATATGGAGCAGGGTTTAAAGATAAAAGTCCCCTCATCTGTATCTGCCTAACACTTTGGCTGATCCTAAATGATTTATTCACCGTTCATGCATGTGATTTAGCTGATAATTCAGCACACACTTGTGGTTACCATTTTGCTCTTTCATATTCAGGCTGAATTCATACATCAGAGTCCAGACCTAGAGGATCATCTCAGATGCTCATCCAGATTTAGAATTCCTCTCTCTTCAAGCAGAAACGCTCATTCATTCATTCATTCATTCATTCATTCACTGAAGTGTGAAGGTATCCTCCCACAAGCCACCCACACGGATGCATTTTCAGAGAGATTTATGCACATGGAGCATGGCCCCAGGGGTTTACAGCTGCTCAGGCAGATAGTTCACACGGAATGGATTCAACTCATTTAGACATCTAGTGTAGCTATCTACCTCAAATCTCATCACCTCTTGGTTGAAGGCAAAAAGCACCGTTAAGGCATATTACATTTTTATCCTAACAAAGACATTGAAACTGTATAAGTCTAATTATGCCCTAGCAATGCCTATTTCTCTCTGTTCATTTTGAAGAGTGAACAGGGGATCACCTATATTCCTTCCTATCGGCAGCTACATTTTTTTAGGGTAATCAGGCACTTATTATGCCATGTTTGGTTTCTCTGAAGAAGTAAAAATTCATCATAAGAAATAAGGCCATGCACTGTGCTGAGAAATCAAATCCAGGAATAAAGCTCTTCCACTTATAACCCTATATTCCATAAATTCATCAAGAATGGTAATCATAGTTCATATAACCTTGTAACTAGGATTAGCAAATGCTGCCAATTACTGGCTCTTGTTTGATATCAGGCACAAAGCAGTGAGTCCTTCCAAGCTGATAATTAGCTTGGAGGCCCTGGCCATGCTAGAACTTTGCCTTTTCAGGAAAGTCATAACACCATCATATTTACCTAAAAGAAGTGTCTTTTCTTCCTAAGTTGTAAATAAATGTAGTTGTCTTATACTCACTAAAGACTTTGAGGATTTCAAAATACAGTCTTAATGTTTTCATTGCTATCAATTTCTGAACCTCTTCTTTCTCCAAAACCTTCTGTATATCCTCTACATCAAAATGAGATTTTTTTTTATACTAATCTGATTAACTGTGCATCTGCCTCCCATGCTTGTATTTACATTTATATTTGTTATCTTCTACAGTTGTTTCATTGACTCCAGCAATTCTTGTTGTGAGGGTTTTTCTGATTTTCTGAACTGCTCTGGACAATTCATCTCCAGTGTCTTTCTGTGATTTACTTTGTTCTTAAAGCTTGCAAATCTGAAACTTGTTATGCAGAAAAGAGCACTATCTCTCATTTCTTCAAATCTTGGGTCATGAAATTGCCCACAGCCTGAAGCACAAGAGAGGATGAAAACCTTACATTGTTTGTCCTCATAATTAGAGGAACAGAATCTGTTTGTTTTCTTGGGTTCTTCAGCTCTGATATCACAATACTTAAAATTTAGGGACCCTGACTCCTTAGTAGAGCAAGTAACAGACTTTACTCCATATCAAAGCTGTTAAGAGTTGTAAGATTTTAATAAGTTCATGGGTAAAACAATTTAAATGTAGGATTAAATATGGATAAATGTATCTGTGCAAATGAATTTATCCATAGAATCTGATTATTATCTTTATTTCTATCCAATGATTGTCTCACAGAGACTAAGAATCCATTACTGCAGTGGCTCAAGATTCTGTAAGGCCATCTTTCAGCTTTAGAAAATGCATTCCCAGTAGATGAGCTGCGCTTAGTTGCGCCTAGTGAGTATCTGTGATCTGTCTTCTTGGTTTTTCCATTCCACCACCAAATGACCTTTCATTAAATATTGATTCCATTGATAGCATTGGGGTGTTATCATTTTACTGTAGCTCCACTTCGTTCAGCCAAACACCATAAGCCCAGATGTGTCATGTATAGCAGCTCCTTCCTGAGAGTTGGCACAAAGGGAAATAGGAGTGGTTCAGTGGTCCTTTTTTGCCACCTCCAGAATCAAGAACTCAACCCTGAAGTGGTCGAGTAATGACGTGCTCCTATCCCTTATGAGCACAGGCATCTGGGAGGGAAATCTAATGAACTTTGTGTGCTCCAGAAAATGTACCTATAAAAGTACAGCAACTTTTTAATAGATTTCCTTAATCATACAGAATCCATTACAGATTTGAGTTTGTTTTATAAGTTCAGTAACTCTACATCATTAGCATTTTAAACCATGTTAAAACTTGACTTAAATCTTATTTCCCATAAGGATATTTTTTAAAGAAAGAATCCTTCAGCAGTATTATACATGCCAAAGTCCTGTACTGCTATTAGTTGCCCTCTCGTAACACCTGCTTCATACATCAGGACTGACAGTATTTTTATGTATGTAAATGTCAAGAACATAATTGTCCCAAAGAAGAAGGCTACCAGAAAAAGCAGAACCTACTACATCCTTGTGTAATTATTAGAATAGCTCTGCCATTACTGAAGTATTTGGAATGTTTCATGTGTTACAGTGTGCATTTGTCTATTTTTTATAGGTCAGGGATGTTACAAACTACCAGCAAAACCCAGCACTTTTTGAGGCTTTCCTATGTGATTGGAGACCAAATGATAGACCTTCCAAAATGACATTTTCATTAATGCATTTAAGCAATAAGCAGAAGAGTGTCAAGAAACAAATGACTTTTAAAACCAAATTACAACAAATTGCTCCATTATTTTATGGTCTCTAAATTGCAACACAGTGCTATTGAAGATATTTTAAAAAGCTTCAGAATTACTAGAAAAATGAGATGCTTTATGTGCAGCTGCTTCATTCAGCCAAGTAATTTTTCTTTAATGCAGTTTCTACGTACACTCACCTCTAAACAGACATTCTCACAGTATGTTGCTCTGAATTCAATTGTACCCTATTTATTTTCTCCTGATATTATCAGACAACTTTTCTGTATTTCCACAAGGTGCTGGTGATCATCTTCTTTTATTGCTAGCACAAAAACTTTATTGTGGAGAGGTGTTAGCCTTGGCATACTTAAGTTGAAAGTACGGTTCTTGTATCTTGTGCTGCTAAATGTTTTCCTGTAAATTTGTATGCAACAAAGTGGCCAGATGCACTTCAAAGAAACTACAAAAAAAACGTTCTCTTTTCATTTTAAATACTTATTTAATTTTGACGCGTTAGAAACATACTAATCTGCGTATTACATTTTACTATGACAAAAACAATAGACTGATATGGGATTCAGTAGAAGGGACCTGTAGATAAAACAGTATCTACATAGTAGCTGCTACGGTATCTATAGGTAAAACAGAGTATGCATCCTTATGCAAGCAAATCCCATGAGCAATAACCCTTGGAAAATGGTTTCTTTGAACTATGCTACCATAAGTAGTGTAACTATTGACTAGCTAATGCACTTGACGGGGGGAAATGGATGCTGGTTTTCAGTCAGTTTTTTTCATTATAGGGCACTTACTTTAACCCAGTAAAGCTCAGACTTTGTCGAAGAGAATGGAGCCAGCATCATTCTAGGAAGCAATTATTGCACCTTTAAGGGGAGAAATTCAGTATGTGTGATGCAAAATGGTGCAGTTAACATTTGAAAAATCAGTTAACATTTGAAAAATTTACAGTAATTATGTCAAATCAGAATTTTGTGCCAAGGCTTAACTAACTGCTGTGTTTCTGTTACTGTGCAAAAACTGATCAGGGAAGATTTAATGAGTCATTAGTATTTTGTATTTTTTGACATTCAGGAAGAGCTATCAGAATTTACTGTTGAATAATAATAATTCTATGTCCTTAAGAAGTATGTGGTTGTTGGAACATGGCGTGAAACTCATCTTTTCTGTTTGTAAGAGGATGTAATTTAGAAGCCATTCCAAAGAAAATGATTTTACAAAACAAAACAGAAATGAGGCTTATACTGAGACTGAGATCTCAATCCTGTTGTTTTGTCCTTCTTTGCCTTTGGTCCTGCTGGCAAACAACCAAAAGCCACAAGGCAGAACACCAAGATCCACAGCTTTGGGTAATCGTGTTCTTCTTGCCACATCCTGATCACCCTCCCCACTTGCCTGACCTCAAAACAGCAAGCTGCTGGGAGATAAGTGACTATGGGTGGGAATTGGCGGCTGGCATTAGTGCGTACCTGCTGCTCCCTATCTGTGTCTACAACTCCAGCTTTGCTCAGCTCATGTCAACAGGAATCCAGCTTCCTCATAAAAAGAGAAAATGGTTTGAAATTCTGTGTATTGGACCATAAATAAATGCTGAGAATCTTTTTTTCTGTGTAGCTAATGCATGCTTTTTCTATGGTTTGCTTTTTTACAATGTCTAGCCGCATTGCAAGTGAATTAAACTGCTTTCAGACTAATCAAAAAGCCAATATACTCCTATTGCCTTTTAAAGGTTAACATGCATTCAAAAAGCGGGGATGAAAGCAGACACCTACAGAGAGCCAAGGCCAATTAAGCCCACAAAATCCTTTTAGATTGCTTTTTTGACTTTTGACGAACATTAGTTCCTTGACAGGTTAAAGATTCTCCTTTTCTCTCTTTTGCCTTGTGTGGTTTGTTTTTTTTTTTTTTTTAACTTCATTTCCTACCTTTTCTATTCTTCCTCTGCTCCACAACTTCCAGTCACTGCCTAATTCAGTTTCTGTTCCCCTTTCACCTGTTCAAAGTCAGACTTGGACCCAAGAGCAGGCGTTCATGTTAAGACTCCTTTCTGCACACCAGAGACATTATGAGAGTTTCTTCCTTAACAATGTGAAAAGATGTTTTGGTTGTCTGCCAACAGCATTTGATGCTCTATGCCCCATTTTCACAGCCTGTACCCTAAGCAACCTAAGTGCTTCTCTATCTTTATAGACTGTAATAAGACCTGTAGCCATTGCTCTCCTAACTCTTCTTGTTTCTCTCAAGAAGAGAAACCTGAACATTTATAAGTCTGTCAGACCTAATGAGGTGCATCCCAGAGTCTTGAAGGAATTGGCTGATGTAGTTGCCAAGCCACTCCATGATAATTGAAAAGTCATGGCAGTCAGATGAAGTCTCTGTTGACTGGAAAAAGGGAAACATTGCACCTATTATTAAAAAAGGTGGAGAGGGGGACCCTGAGAGCTACCGACCTGTCAGCCTCTGTGGCCAGGGAAATCATGGAGCCGGTTGTCCTGTTCCTGTGTTAAGGCACATGCAGCACAGGGAGGTGATTCAAGACAGCCAGTGTGGCTTCACCAACAGCAAGTCCTGAATTTTCTATCTATCTCCCCTCTTTTTACTTCATGTTCTTCAATCTTTTCTCTTTCCCATGCCCCTATCAGTGCCTAGGAGCAAGTGTGAAGCAGCATCTTCAGTCCTACAAAGACTAACTGCCAGAAAGAAAGGGGTGTGGGGTTTTTCACTGTCTTCTGCCCCCTCATATGAGTGACTTCTTAAATCAAACCTTTATACATATATATATGTATTTATTTGGCACTTCTGCATGGATCCTTTTATTCTAATTGTACTAAAGCACTGTGGGAAGAAGACAGAGTATATTATAAAAGTGGAAGTGATGGATTAGTATATTTTATGTACTCTCATAAAAATCAATACTGGAGAGATTTGTGAAAGACTTCTAATGAAAAGGCCAGCATTTACATTCTGCCTGGTCCCACCTAGTGTTCTTTGAGTGGTTAAAAGAGCTTCACAAAACAAAAAATACCCACCATACAGGTGACACCAGACCAATATCTTATTACTGAATTAAACTAACTTATTGCTGTGAAATAATCTGATATAATGAAAAATAAATTAAGGCTGAGTCAGGGCTAAAATGCATGGGTATTTCTCCTTTACTGATATAAGAACTTATTTAACTCTAATAATTAAAACACTATACACTGATAAATTCTTTACCATACCTTTAATACTTTAGTAACCGGTTCGCATTTCATACAGTCTTCTCTGTACAGTAAAATTGGTTATGCTATTTTAACCAAAAAGCAAGGAAAATAGTTAGCTGTATGTATGTATGGGCACAACAGTTATTGAGTGCACCACAGTTTTAGAGGCAGTGTCCACCTACCAGTCCAGTCCATTTACAGTAACCCTGGTTTCCTATGATAGGTGCTTGAAGGAATATATACATGTGGAATTTTTCATCTCAAGTCAGACCAAGGAATTCTGTCCTCATTGAATTCAGGAGAGATACTGGCTCATAAGATGGAAGGGACAAAAAGTGGCCAGAAGGAACAAGATCAAGTTGGTTCCTCTGTCCTGCGCTAATAGTCAAGTAACCCCACATTGTGGTAGGAAACTTGGGCTCCAGAAAACTGTGGTACTTTTTCTGCCGCATTAAGACACAGCTTTCTAATGCACTGTGGTACTTACAAGATCATCAAGGTATCCTTTCGTCTCCTGCCAGAACTGGGTGAAAGAAGAGATCGATATTCCTGCAGCATGCACAGGCACTATTGGCTGCTGTTTGACCAAAACTGCAGCAGGCTGTCACTCCCTTCACAATCTCCCTAAACACCCAGCTGAGCAACTTCTGGTGATCTGCTATCTCCACAAGTTAGCACCACGATTACAGGAAAAGGTGGGAATCTCCAGGCCTTTAAGTTGTTGGGATCGTTTCAGATTCAGGGCCTGGATGCTGTCCAGGTTCCCTCAAAAGACATTCACGCAGTCCTTCATTAGTTATTCTGCACGTCTCAGCACCACATTTCCTCAGTACCAGCCAAGACAGTATAGTCAGCATCTGGAACTCTCTTACCAACAAATAAGAAAACAGTAATAAAAATATTACCTTCCTTGCAACCGGTTGCTTTAGTTGCAGTGGAACCAATGTCAGGCAGATGACAGAGCTATGAAATATCATCAGGGACCTGATATTCCCCCACCCTTCCCTGCCTTTCATTAGTTGACACTGTGCAGTTCCCCTCTGCTTTGCCAACAAAGCTCCAGGTGGCTGCAGGGATTGAGGTGAAGGAGAGCAAGGCAAAATTCCTATTCTGCAAGTAGGCCTATGCATAGTTTGCACTGCTTCATGTTGCATAGATATGACTGCATGAATGTATTAATTCAAATTAGGAATGTGCTTTTGAAAGAAACCACCCAACTGCCTGAGCTCCTCGCATCTTGGTTCTCACTGGGGAGCTGTTTGGAACACATAAGCAGGGTGACATTTGGATTAAATTAATCTGAAAGCTGTGCTCTCCTGGAGAACATTTAATGTGCTCCAACCTTGCTGGGTATGCAGTCTTCAGGGTCAGGCATCAGCTAGTACAGAGTACTCTTCTGGACAGATATAATGGGGGCGTCAGGTCATTGGCATCAAATGTTGTGCCATCCCAATCAATTCCTCTTGCACCACAACGCTTGCTAATTGACCCCTGGCAGCTACCACCATACCTAGAAGCTATTCATAAGCACAGAATCCATCTTCCCAAATGAGATACAGGCTGTGACGGATGTCTCATTTAGGACAGCACATTACATAGATTAATTCCTCTAGATGATAAAGATCCTCACTCCATTTTGTTGAATATAATTTATATGCCTGTAATTAAAAAAAAAAAATGTCTGGTAGCAATGTACTCCTCCATCATTCTACTGCCCAAATTCAAACAAACACTATGTAACGACCAGAACCTCTAAGAGGATCAATTT
Source organism: Psilopsiagon aymara (assembly GCA_024733675.1). Taxonomy (NCBI): domain Eukaryota; kingdom Metazoa; phylum Chordata; class Aves; order Psittaciformes; family Psittacidae; genus Psilopsiagon; species Psilopsiagon aymara. Next base: position 25,774 of record JANRGW010008440.1, on the reverse strand, counting down.
CTGTCCTCTCAGTTTCCAAGCACCCTCTAGCATTTGCAAGCAAACCAAATTCTTTTGCCAAGACTTTTGAGGGACGAACATCAATGTTTTGCTTAGCCCAGCCTACTCTCTTTCTCCTTTTATTACTTAGGGAATAGATTTTGAAATACTATCAGCCATTATGTACACATAGTTATGTATCTTCTGACTGATTGATTGACCCAAATCATTCCTCCCATCATCAGTTTAGAGTAGGTCACTGATTTTAAGAAAATACCATTTTGCTTTATAAATGCCTACTTAAAATACCACCAGTGTTAATAATTGCACTGCTATATTCATCAGACACCCTGAGCTCATGCAAGTATCTCCTTCACTCAGTTCTTCTGCTAGGGTTGTTCTGTGGTCTCTAGATCCTTAAGCATACAGGAGAAGTACAAACCTGCCCAACAGTGCCAGACTGGAAGTGCCTCCTGGCCAGGACAGCTGAAGAATTTTAGGCAACTTTAAGGCCTCTATCTAAGGGTCTGAGGAAGTCACAAGTCTTCAGGATCCATTGGGAACTGAGAAGGGACATTCAAAGGCAAGGTTCAACCCAATCACCTCATTTCTATGCTAGGTACCTGTTTCCCTTCTCGTACATCTGCGCTTGAGACACTGAAGCTTGGAATGCATTATGAAGAAGCACATTATTAGTGTTACTGAATGTTGCCTTCGCTAGAATCTCACACATGGTACTTCCAGAAGGCGTTAAAATCACTGCTTAATTTTCACTGTAGTTTCCATCTCCAGGAAGCTCCAATGCCTTACTCATTTAAGTAAATCCACCTTTAGTTAATCTAGAAATTGGACATGTATAAACCGCAGAAGTATAGGATTGTGATTAATATAGCAAACCTAATTCTGACATGTAATTTAAATTGTATGTAAGTCATATCATAAATCTGTAAGTGCTTCTGAAGTCTGTAGGCTTCTTGCCAGCCTTAATTTTGGTAGAAAGTAAGAAATATTTCTCCAGTATTTGATTGCTTTTCAAACTTCAGGTCTGATATGTCCTTCAGAAATGTGTCCCAGTCTGCCTTCCTGTAATATTTAATAGACCTGAAAAATAAAATTTATGCCTACATATAGATTACTTACATAGGTGAAATACTTTAAAAAAAAAAAAACAAGCTATTTCACTGTTTATAGCTTTTTGCTAAAACAAACTGCGACGACAGTCAACTACCTTGACACAAGCTTATAAAATATATTAAATTTTAAATACTGACAATACAGACTTCGATTTTTCATTATACAATGCGTGCAGATGTGCATCAAATAATATTCCCATAAAGCAGACCTCCTGTGTAAATTACTCAAGGAAAAACTGATTTCCAATTTAATAAAAGTGTAAATCTAAAGAAAAAAGTTATAGAAAAGTTGTTAAATCACAAACACTGCTTAATAAGTATTGTTAACACTATATCAGATGTCTGGTGCAGAACAGACTCATACTTGTGCCCTTGTACTCAGCATGAGCATTACTGAAGTTTGTGCCATTTCCAAGTCATGGGATAAGGCATTAAACTATTTTATGGATATGGTCCCAATATGGAACCATGATGCAGTCATCCCTTGCCAGGAATTTAAGTTATCAATCCAAAGTTTAAACTAACTGGAAGTGACTATCCCAGGAGGTGCTGGGGAGAGGCAGATCATAGAAACATTGAAAGGTTTGGGTTAGAAGCAACCTTTGAAGATCAAAGATAGAATCTTCTGCTGCCTCTGGCCAGCAGTGATAAGCCAATATTGCCTGAGTTATTTTCAGATTTTGGGATAAAAAATGAAGTTTCAGAGACTGTGCTTGACTGTGCTCAGATGTCATGTGTTTAGGTTTTAAGATAGCAGCTGTATTTAGCTTCTTCAGAATTCTAAGATAGAACTGAAGTTTTTCACAAGCACAACTGAGTTTTAGATTCTAGCTTTAATGAAATAAATGCTAAAAAGAGAAGAACTGAAGCAGTCTGAGTGGATGAAACCCATGAGAGCTACAGCAGGATTGTGTGTAAAAGTATTTCATTCGTTTAGCATGTTATTGATTGGCAGTCAGTGTCTACACTCAGTACCTGAAGCACACCTAGTAAAGGACCTTCTGGGGCACATTCCTCCACTTCTCCAGCTTGGCAGCTGTTGAACATGCATGGATCCAGCACAGTGGGTACATGTGCATGCACACGTACATGACCACCCCTACATTTCCAGAAGGCACAGTGGGTAAGCACATGCAGACCTGGAGCAGGGACGCATGTCTGAGTTCTGCGTTGTGGACAAAGCCCACTTCACTTTCTGTGTGTCCAGGGAACATAGAGAATAGAGAAGGTAACATGGATATAAAGTAAACTGGGACCACTGGTGGTTAATTTTCTGTAGCCTTAATATTCACCTGTTTAGTACTGCGTGATAGTATAAAATTCAGGATGTTGTCATCAGGAACAAAACCCAGTAGGTATCAATCCTGATCTTGCAATGCTCCCCATGTCTCCTGAGGAAGCTGTTCTAGGTGATGGTCCAAAGAGGCAATATATTCACTAGCTTGTTGCTGAGCTTGGGCTTTTTCTTTCAATCTCATGATTTTTAATTATTATTTGTGTCCCTGCTACTTATTCTGGAAGTGGTACCAAAATTCTGAAGAAACAAAGCCTTATGTCTTCGGAAAACAAAAATCATCAGTCCTGCACCGCTGACCTGATGAGGTGCTTACTCACCTCCTGCAGTACCTTCCTGCCATCTTGTGGCACTGTAGGGTTTCCAGCTCTCTGTATTGCATATTTTTTATGTCAAAGGAAGTTTCTGGTTTTTAGATTTCAGATACCAACTAGTTAAACAACACAAAAAGTGAGATCTTGCTCTGACTGATAGTAGTCAAAAGTCTGGTTGATTATGAAACTTCCCAACTGTACTAACCGTATTCATTTCAATGTCTTATTATGTCAAAAATGAAGATGAATTCAAACTGAAAAATGTAAAAATGGTTTTCAGTTTTAAAGGCTAAATTACAGTTATACAGAAATAATACCTTCGATTTGTATTATGAATTCATCTGTATTTTTCGTTTGGGATACTTTGGTGTTTTTAAATAGTTTCCTCCTTTGCAAGTCTGCCTGAAGGAAAAAGAAGCTGCATCTTTCATTTGACTTCAAGCGAGATTCTTCAAGTGCTTGTTCAAAGTTTGCTTATTTTTCAAAAATAAAGGAGTGTGTGACAATGTGCTACTGTCAGATTTCCTGCTCCTGCTTTCAGGCTGGAATCACCAACTCGATCTTTGAGCATGGATGCACCACGAGGAATTAATATCAAAGCGCAAGCTGGGAATATTGAAGCTCTTTCCCAGATGGATATCAAACTTCACAGCAGTGATGGTGTGGTAAGTACACACCCTTCTGCTTCCGTAACTATGGTTGATCTTGCTGTTTTTCTTATGTTGGGAGCCCCAGATCAGAACACACTACTGCAGATGGGGTCTCAGCAAGAGTGGAGTAGATGGGGAGAATCATCTCTGTCAACCTGCTAGCCACATTCCTTTTGATGCAGCCCAGGATGTGACTGGCTTTCTTCTCTGGAAGCACATGTTGCTGAGTCATATCCAGCTTTTCATCCACCAGTATCCCCAAGTTCTCCGCAGGGCTATTCTCAATCTACTCATCGCCCGGCTTGTGTCCATGTTTGGGATTTCCCCAACCCAGATACAGGATCTTGCACTTGGCCTTCTTGAACTTCATGAAGGTCACTGCTAAGGAACAGCTGAGAACACCAGGTTATACCTCTCCTGTGTTCCATTGTTTTTGGAGAGCTTTGTATGTAACAAGTCTGGGTAGAAGGCTATTCTTAAATCACTGCTTAAGACAGTCAGGTTGTTGTATGGCACTATTGTGTTATTACCTCTTAACGAGTCCGTTTGTCCTGCTTTCTCCCATTTAGCTTTTGCTGGATGCTGAAACTGTGCGACTGCCCAAATTGCCTGAGGGTACAAGGGGTGGATCCGGTATTTCTCAGGGGCTCTACGAAATCTGTGTGTGTCCAGACGGAAAGCTGTATTTGTCAGTGGCCGGCGTGGGCTCCACTTGCCATGAATACAGCCGTGTCTGCCAGTGAGGCACCAGAAAGGCCCCTTGGTAGTCTGACTTTTATATTACTGCTGAAGAGCATTACTGAAACCAGAATTTTAAGAGCTTTGAAAACAAAGTACTTCAGTTAGGAAACAAGTCTGTGTCTATAACTCTGGACTACAGGGTGTAAAGGGAAGAAGAGCACAAATGACATTTCAACTTCAAAAGAATGACTTGAATCAAATTATATGTTCTATCAGTAACACTTTGAAAACAGCCTTACAGAGAGCATAAGAAAAAGGGAATATGTTTCGTTGCTGAACTTTTACTCAGTCAGACAATAATGTCACTGCTAATATTTTTGAGCTCCGTGGTTTTTTTCTCTCACTACATGTAACACTGCATTAGTGGGTGAAATAAAATTGAGGGAATAATGCTACGACTAAGCAGTAGTTGGGGAATTTGAAAAGTGCCAGCAAATGGTCTATGCAATTTTGTTCTTGCAATAACACAAGATATGAAAAATGTGGTATTTGTATAAGTTCTGTGTAAAAGGTTCATTTGCTAATAGCTTTCTGTTTTAATTTGTCAGCATATATGCTGATTTCCTTATTACTCATTCATATAAAAATGACCAACACAAGAAAGCTTCAGGAGTCATTTATGCCACCTGTGTCTCAAATCTGTTCACTATACAACAGAGAAATATGTTAGTATATTTTATAATAGCAATAGTTTGTTTTATTGCCTGTACTGTCATACTTATTTAAACCCCATGCTAATTCAACAAGGCAATTTGCTTTGCCAGCTGGACTAGTAAAAAGAAAAAAACTATATGGCTCCAGATTGTCTGACACAAGGAACTGTTTGGGCGGTGGGGAACAATGTCCTTTTTTGCAGCCCACAGGATCCAATTAGGAGGACTGTTTCATTGCCATCTGCGGCTGTTGACTGATATTTCTGATCCTGTCAGAGCAAGACTCCATCACAAATAGAGTATAACTAATCTGTATTATTTTTTACATTTGGATACAAAATAAATGCTCACCAGAGCTGACAAACCATTTATTGACCTCGTAGAGAAACACAACTGCAGACCTATTCCCCTCTTCAGTGTTGCACTAAACACAAATAAATTGTTTGCACACCTCTGGGTAGCAAGATTTGTACTGAATAATATGTTCTTTAAAACTCATGGGATTTTAACTCCTTTGATGCTGTTTTGTATATATTTGATGATATTATTACCCAGGTAGGAGCTGCTACCACGTAGTGCCTTGGTGTCTATTTAGAGAAAGATTTTAACCCGTAACTGTTATTAAACCATGGAATGTCCATCCTTTAGAGAAAGGAATCATCATCCTCAAAGCAGGAGAATCAGAAGAAAAAAATTACTAAAGCTGTGCCGTTTTTTAAACTTTCTACTTCAGCTTTGGTGGACAAGCGAAGAAACCCAACACTCAGTTATGATCCAAGATACCAACAAAAAACTGAGTTGAGAAAGAGCCCCCAGTTAACAGTATCCACTGCTATTGTGGTAAAGCTCTGGGTAGTCCCTGCCTCAAGGGCTGCCTTTGTAATTTATCCAATGAGTCTAATGTACAGTACTGAAATTGCCCTTCATTAGTAGGGTGGAGCCCTCAGTAATTAATGCAGACTAGAAGCGCTTCAACAGGAAAAGTAGGAGACTTGCTTAAGCTGAGCTTTTGGGTCCCCCCAGGCAAAGGAGGCAAGTGAGTTGAGGTGTCCCATGTTATTTGGAGAGTTCTGATTGCTAACGTGTTCCCTAAGGAAAAAGGAGGAAGACTCATCTTCCATTTCTGAAATCCCCTTTTCTTGTGCTTAGATATCTACCTTCAGAAGTGAATATAGGGCTGTTGGCTCTAAAGGGAGGAATATATATCTCTGCTCTACAACTGTATCTTTCAACTACATCTGTCTGTATCTCTCAACTATATCTTTCTACAACTAAGCCCTCAGCTGAGGTAGACTTTAACAGCAAACTGTCTCCAGCATTTCTTTTAAGTCAGTTCAGGTGTTTCCAGCTCTGTGTGCAGGCTAAGCAGACTTAGCTTATTCACTGGGTAGAAAGTCTGAGTATTAAAATAAAGGACAGCAAGTACCATTGTGTGTGCCAGATGCTGATAAACTGCGGCTACAAGTAACTTGGAGGGCTGTAATGTTTCCAGTCCTTTATGTACTCACCATCGCAGCAAAACTGGACTTCAGTCCTTAGAGAATTCAGCTACTATCTAGTTGCAAAGGCATTTGAATTGTCACCATACCTATTTTTCCTGCATCAAGGAACATATGCCCACTTCCATGTAGTACCAAACTACTCATTCACCTAATCTAACCCCTAAGTATTAGCCAGATACTGTAAATAAGTATATTAGTTACAATCTGTCTCTCCTGCTGGCAATGAAAATATAGCATTTAAAGTTAATGCATTTTAAGCCTTTGGTCTGGACACACATTTTCAAATGTGATTTGCTGTTAATACAGACCAAGGGACTGAATCCAGGCTTTCCAGGTTACTACTGGAAATTAACCCTTAACCCTGAAACTACTGAGTACTTGGAAGCCACTTCTGTTAAAACTCCTTATACGGAAGTTGCTCTGGGTTAGTTATTTTTACAAAGCTGTGATATACAGCTGGGAAAATAGGGGAGCAGTTCCATGCCTAGTAACACTACTTAAGCATTTTGACACCTCAGCTATACATTGAAGTAGCTATTGCCTTTCTCACTGAGATAAGACTTTGGACTTGCCTCAGATCACAGAAAGATCCTGAATCATACCAGGATCAGCTCTGCCATCAACCAAACCACCAACCTGCCCCTCTTCAGTGTTTCAATTCCAGTCTTATTTTCACTATGCTACAAAACAGGCATTGAAAATATAGTTGCATTATATGAGTTTTTTAAAGCATGGATGGCAACTTTGCATCAATGAAGAATAAGTTTGGGAATTTTTTTCCTTTTAGGTGTGGCTAGTGGAGAAATGAAGTTTATGCTGAAATTACTGTAGTGTAATCAGAATCTGAATTGTTGTTAATCTGAATGTGGTTCATACATAACTAAATTATCTTTCCTGATACCTCCGTGAATGTATTTCCATCCCTCTTTAGTACTTCAAAATTACAGTTTCTACTTGAATCAGACTTCAGTAATTACTTAAAGATTAACAGAAAATTACCACACAAGAAAGTGAGTATGCAGTTCTCTAGTTTATTTTCAAACATGTTATGCAAATGGAGAAGAAAAAAACCGCACTACCCAGTGTTCACAGTAGTGAATTGTATTGTTTGCATATTTTTTACCCTCAAAAATAATTATTTACAGCGGTTCTAGTAACTGGTTGGGATTGTTACACAGTGGAAAAGTAAAAACATCAAAATGGTAGCAAAACTTTACTGGTGATTGCCCAAACACAACCCTCTTTGTTCCCTTTTCACAGTCCCTTAGTAGTGACATTTGTCTATATAGCTTTATGCAAAAGGAAGTTGCAAGAATTAACTGAAAACTGAGTTCTTGAATAAACTTTATACATTTTGAAAAGTCTGCTTCTGCTTGTGTGTTCCACTGAAACATCTTAATGTTTTCATTTTAAAAAACAAAATTATCTTCCCAAGACTCTATGAATGTGAAATGTACATTATTTAAAAAGATGAACAAAAATCTTGGCCTCAAACAAAAATCTACAGAATTCAGAAAATATTTACAATTAGGTTTCACTGCACATCTAGAAATTCCTTCATCTTCATCTGTGGTACGTGAAAGTAAGCAAAATATTATGTCAGTGCTACTGAATTCATCATCCAGAAAGCAAAGAAAGAAATAAATGACAATGACAAAAAGCTAATTGACAAATACCTGGATGAGATAAAAAACCTGTCTTCTTCAAATTAAAACATCAACTTTGTCAAGTTTAATTATTTTTGAACTATTACTTCTGCCTGTGTTCCATAATACTAATCCAGCCAACCTCAAAGTGTTCAGATCCAGGAAGAGAAAATCTCAAGGTTGGTACTACCCTTCTTTAATTGGAGCAATTACAGTAGATTTTATTAAAGCCTCATTTAAAGCAACCCAAGTCCTAAGTGAATGCAATCCTTATAATAGCTCTTAAATTCTAGTTTCCAGATCATGACAGTAACTTTATTTTGGTGATGATTTGAGTAAAAACATTGCAAAAACTGCATTTCTTTATACAACGAACCATTTATTATTTCTTTTTGGTAGCTGGCTACATAGAAGTCTTATTTCCTTAAAAAAAAAAAAAAGCTGCCTGTAAAACTGATTGACATATACCTGGCTGAAAATACATTTTCTCTCATATGAACCTGTGCAATATGAAGAATTAACTTGTAAAAAGGATTTTTGTGGACCCTGCATGATAACATTTACTTCTACAGACCCTTACTAAGGAATCATCACATAATGTTCTGAGCTTCAGTGCCCAACTTAGGAACAAATATGTTATTTCCCAAGGTTAGGAAATAGTTTGGTAGTTATGCACAGCCAGTTTAATGGCTTATAATAATGCTGGTAAGGTAACATAAGTTGCTTACAAAACATGGTTATATGCCTAAAAGGTTTTTTTCGTCAAGATATCACCTAAAAATGGGTAAGCGTTTATGTTGCTCCTCAGTTAATCATTTGCCATATGATCTTATGTTTTAGCTCTATTTAAATGGAAAGACGTGAGAACTGTTTCCTTTTGTTAGTGTCTTGCTTACCCTGAATCGTATCCATCTGATTTAATGCACAAAGGAAGGAAAAGCCACAATTTTAAAAAACATAGGGAATTAACTGATTTATTTCATGGTAAACTAGGATTTGTGTTTTACTTACATGCTCTTTATTGGAAAAAAAAAATTAACAAAATGTACAATTTCTGTGAGAAAACTGCAAACACTTGTTGTGCCAGGAAAAAAAAGCATTTTCCCTTTTTAATAGTACTTTAATAGTAGTACAATTATTAAGAAGGAATTGAAAAAAGACAGTATTTACCTACAGAAAAGAAAGCTTGAAATAATAGGTAAATTTAGTCTACTTCATAAAACCAAACCACATCAGACTGAAATATATGTTTGAATTTTTCTTTATTGAAATTATGGCACTTAATAGCAGAAATAATAGATCTCCACAACCAGAAGCAGTATTGTTTCCAAACATCACATTTCTTTCCACTTCAGTTTGCATGATTTTTCAGAAGAGAACAAGCCCTTTATAATTTGCTCACAACTGAAGAAGCCTTCATCTTGATTTTGTCTTTCTGAATACAACACTATTGCAGCTGTATCTGCCCTGCAACCTTACTGGCGTTTATTTTCCTTTGTATTCTGGAAGTTAAATTACAGTTTCACTGTGCTGTCAAGTAAATGCTTGCAATAGCATGTCACTGTAAAATAATTAACATTTATGTTAGATGTGGCTGATCCAGCAAAGAAAAATCCTTCCATTTAGCATTATCCTTCCACATTTTTTTTATTTTTTATTTTTTTTTTACAAATAACTGACGTTGAACATATTGCATAACATTACCAGAAGTATCACAAACTATAAGAGTGTGAACTAAAAATCAGACATCTCTAGGGCTGTAGAGAACAACAAAATAAAAACAGCATTACATTGCAGCACCTTTAAACATGTAACAAAAAACAGTGCTCAGTGTATACCAAAAATGGGTTACTGAATTGTGTTATTACCAATGTTTGTGGAAAAATATATCTATATATGTACACACACAAAGGCACACACACAAGGAAAAAGAACAAACTCAAGCATTTAGAGGTCTGAAAACTGAGTTCTGGTGTTTTAAAAAAAAAATAATCATAAACCACCATTTAACAATGTTCACCAATTTTCTACCATCCACATGCATTATTCATTAACGAAAGATGACAGGCTCTAGGAAAAAAAAAGTAAATTAGATAATGATTTATAACAAAGTAAATGCAATCAATGCATGACATGATGCAGCATGTTAAATCAAGTATCATTATTCAGCATTAAAACAACTGTACCAGTTTCACAGGTACTGAAATGTTCACTATGTGATGCTGCAGCAATTTTATAATCAGATCCAGCTGATAAGAGTATTAATACAAGTGACACGAATGTCCACAGAACACAAAAGAATACCGAAATGCTTTGGAGAAATACCTCCAAAGTTATTTTATTTTCCATCCCATCTCCCATTTCATTTTATGTCCAGGCTTAAGATTACTACGTTGGAAACTGACATTATCATTCTGGAAACATATTAAATGAAATCAATCTAATGAGGAGTTCTAATTACAGGCTTCATCTAACAGAAAGCTAAGCTTTGGTTATATAAAGTGCAGTTCAATAATATGCCAATTAATCACAATATTGTATATACAGCTAATTTTTGCAGCTCAGTTTCCTTGCAAATTTTAAAAAATATTCTTGGTTTACAGTTTGCTTATACAGCAGGCTCAGTTAAAGAAAAATCCTGTTTAAATAAATCGCAATTTTAAGTACCATCCAGCTTTGTGCGCAGTGCTTCTGAACTGCTTGGCAATGCATAACCCATTGGATGTTCGGTATCTGCACAATGCTGTTTGTATCCCATCACGTGAGCTACCTAAGCTGTTCGACAAAACAGGTCCCTAACCTCTTCAAACTGGTTACAGTTTTTGCTGTATAAAGTTTTCAAGTTTGATTATGATACAGGCAGTACATTCCATCACTCTCATAGCGACTTCTGAAGTAAACCTATCATTGGGAATCTGTGGAAAAGGTAGTAAATCAGGATACCTAGTTTTTAAGCTATCTACTCCATAAGCTTCCAATGTCTGAACATCATTTGTAAGCCCTTCAAGTTGCTGACTATATTCCTCTATTTTTTGTGCAAGGGCTGCTGGTTTTACATCTTTGTCTGATTTGCCTTTCACAGCGTAGTCAGCTGCAATTAAGGCTAGTTTAGTAGAAAGGTAGCACTTAAAGCATACCCATTCATTGGCGTTTTTATGAAGGTCATTTCTTGCAGCTGAAAAGTTAGCTCGGGCCTGCCTAAGCCATCTACGTGCCTCAACAAGATTGCCAACAGACCTGAATGTAGGTGGGACAAAAAAGCGTTGTGAGTAAGATGGCCCCGTGGAAGATGGACACTTCTCTTTATATTGTTGCCTTTCAGATTTGTGGCTTGTTGCCTCTTGATTCCATGAAGTATAAAATCTCTGAAATGAAAATTTATCTGACTGAAATCGAGAAGCAGAGGTTGAAAAAGTTCTTCTTGAGGTTCTGTCCATGTTTTGATCCATAAAGGCCTGTTTTTCTAGCCTGTTAATCTCATTCTGTAGATGTTTGAAAACTTCATTAGCTATATCAAGATTCTCTGCATTTTTATCTGGATGCCATTTAAGATACAGTCTCCTAATTATCTTTTTTCTTTCAGATTCCGGAAGCTTCCATGCCTGTTCAATCACAGATGTCACTTCTTTTAATATTTCTGGCAATGAGTTTGACTTTAACTTTTTTGGCGAGTGATGTTTTGCAGACATTGATTTGTGGCTTTCTCTGCCAGGGAAGAGAGGTGGAATTGGCCTGGGTCCATGTGCTGGAAATTCTGTAGGACTGGTTGGGGTAGTAGGTGTGCTATCCCTGCTCTGAGAACTTTCCTCTGGTCTTGAAAATTTGTACAAGTCAAGAGAGCTCACTATTTTATATTCACTATATCCAATATCAATCTGGTAAATCTTCCCTAGAAAACTGTGACTTTCATCATCTTCTCTTTCCACTTCTTGTACAATAATTGCATAGGTATAAGTTGGTTGATATGATCCATATATGTCACCACCTTCAGCATCAACAAGGTAACCAACATATTCACCAGGATAAAATACATTCATTGGATCCATAAGAAGAGTATAGTGAATTTCAGCTGGTATAGGAGTGCCAGGTGTTGGTAGTTCAAGTTTTGATGGCTCAGAAGAGTCATACTTCACTCCTAAACTGTCAAGCTTCTCACTGATACGGTAAATATCATTACAACCCAGCATGGCAATCAAATATGAGGTATCAGAAATCAGGTTGTCAGTTGCAGATTTTAAGGTCATTGCTAATGCTAACAGGAAATTTATGTCTTTGCTGTCAGAATGCTGTATGTAAAGCAGTATTACTGCATTTCCATATCTCTTCAGGAAAGCAAATGTCTCACTTTTGCTGTGGGGAATAGGAGCAAAACCTTTAACTCTTAATGTTGTTTGCAACTTCTCAAAGCAGGAAACTTTCAAACCTTCTCGCAAAGCTTTGCAAAGTCTTATTGCTTTTTCTTCATTAGCTAAAAAAGCATTGTCATTTTCATGCTTCATAATCCTGATCAGTCCTGTGATGAATTGTTCTGAAGACAACAGTAACTGCAACCTTCCCTGCAAAGAACATAATGCTCCAAACTGACAAATTCTGGGAGACTCTTCATCCAACTGTTCTTCAAGAATACTGCTAAGTAAGCGAGGCCTCAGTTTCTGAGGGAATAACATTATCAGTTTAGTGTGAAAACCGTGGTCTTTGCCTAGGTAACACTGGCTAAGATCAACAAGCATTTGTACACCAATGTTACCCTGAATTCTGCTTTTGTAGTGGGGTGCATCATCAAAAACTAAGATACTAGACTTCACCAACCTACCATCTTGACTGGGAAGGTAAAGCACAAAATCCCTCATATTCTCAAGGTCATTCCTAACCTTGACAGAATCATTCTGAAGACTTTTGAACAGGCCAGAAACTACTCTTTTAACTGTGCGCATTTCATTAGGATCCAACTGCTTTCCTTCAGAGCTCTTGAATATGCGACCTAGAACTTCAACATACTGCTTTGTTGAAATAATATCTTCAGTACCCAAATGTTTAAATAACTGATGGAAAGTACCAAGTTCTAAAGGAAGTTTGTAAAGATATGGTTTAAAATCAGATTCATACTCAAGGTTAATTACCACCTCTTCAGGCTTAAGGAGCTTCCAACCTTCTTCCACCATTACAAAAGAAACTCCTCGAAGCTGAAAGCGGAATTCCCTTTTCTCTGAACTAAGAAATTCATAAACACTTCTTAGGACCTTGGCCCTAGTTTTTACCATGTCCTCATCCAAAGTTGTTATATTACATATGTTCCTGCAGTTATTGATAACTTTGTCCAGGGGAGGGTCCAAGTTAACATTTAGCATAGTTAAAACTTGCTCAAGTTGTTCTTGCGCACCAAGACTACTTCCTTCTTGCTCTTTGATGCTCAAAGGGGTTGCTTTCTCAGGAAGAATGGGACATGAAGTCCACAGCAACTGCAACACATCAGTCTGTTTGAATTTAGGATTCACCTGTGCCCCATTGAATCGTATTAAAGGAAGTGTCCCGTTAACTTCTTGATACTGAGGATGAAGTCTAACAAATTCTGCTGGAGCTCGTTCAGGGCACAGAAAGGGAATTAATGACAGTTCTTTCAGAAAATTTCCTGACAAAAGGTCAGTTCTTTCTTGAAATATGTGATGAAGGAGGACATCAACAGTATTCTGTAGTGTTTCTTTAGACCAGTTTTCTGTATTTGCTCGCATGCTGATCTCCTTAGAAAACTGCAGTAACTGCTGCTGTGAAATGATGAATTTCAATCCAATATGACGTAGAAAAGTTACCCATGATGGAAGGAATGCAGCCTGATTTTTCGGTTTTGTAAGCTGCTCTAGTTTCTTAAAAAAATCTTGAGGTATAAAGAATTTTTCAGGAAGCATAACTTCAAAGACTTTTACAGTCCTGTCATAAAAATATTTTGCAGGTTTTAATCTATTGCTTGAATCATGAATGATCAAAATGCTTTCAAGCTTTTCAAACAGCTGTTCCTTCATTTCTGAAGTTTCTTCAATGCTAGTTAGCCTATTCTTTAAGTAGATCAAGTGTTCTAACTTTGCATCATAAGACAGATTTTCAAGTTTTGGCAAAAGATGCTTCAAGTACACTTCCAGATCATCCACAGAGACACAGCCAAGCACATTATACAAATCTTTCAAATGAACCTTCTCCTCGAGAAAAGCTGATGAAGTCGAGTGTGTCCATCTGTCTACTTCTACTGATGGGATGCTTTTCATGAGGACATAGCACATCCCATATTTTGAAATGCTGATGTATCGGCCACTAATTGATTTATAACATGGAAGAGACTTTAAAATTTTAATATCATCCTGAGATGTCAAATGACATAGATTGCAATTGAAGTACATTAAGAGAGCCTCAAAGTCACTTTCTGCTAACTTTTCAGTCCTAAAAGTTGATGTCTGCACCATATATTGTATGGCTTTCAGAATGCTTGAAGGATTATCTATATTTGCTGTACATCCTGACAACAAAGGCACTAAAGCACTGTCTTTGGAGCAAATTTTGTTCAATGCCAGCTGAATACAGCCTGTTTTCATTAAAGTGTGAAAGACTTTATCACTCTGAGCATTTGGAAAAACAGCTATATGCATAATGCTGAGCGGCAGCAAAACATCACACTCTGGCACAACAAGATGATTAGCTGAGACAGTAAACCTCACACCTGGAAGTAAAGTCCAATCCTTCAAAGTTTCAACAACACCATCAAACTTTGCTTGTGTATCTTCTTGCTCTTCCTTAATATTTATAGACTCACTAATAAAATGCCAGGCATTTTTAAGCCAAGATTCACTTGCAAAGTTTTCTTTCCATTTCATGCAATTTCTAGTTTTATATTCTCTAGGCAGCACAGATGATAACAATTCAGCAAAACTTCTGATATCAAAGACTTTCGCTACTTCACTGCTAAGTAAAATATTGTTGTATTTCAAATACAATGTGTTCATAAACAGATCCTTGCGAGATGGAATCAGTTCATGGTATGTTGTTAAGAACTTTGGCCGCTTTGAGTCGAAGATTTGCAAAACATTGTCAAGAGTAATAAGGAGTGGCAAGCCCTCAATTTGGATTTCGTTTTCTTCTGCATCTTTAAAGCAGTAGTCAACCAGAAGTTTGAGACTATGGAAGAGTTTCAAGTTTGTCTGCTGAAGACGACAGGGTAACTTTCCAATGTGGCAATTAGAGTCTGGAAAAGAAAACGTCATCAAAAATAATCGGACATCAGCAGGTGTCACACAGGTGACAGGAATATCTGCATCTACCAAACAGTGGTAAAGATTTGCAGTTTCATCACAGTTATATACCAAATTAAATCCAATTTCTAAAAGTAAGTGCTTCAGTCTGTAAACATTTTCAGCCACCGTCTTCCGTGTTGTGATGTTGTATTCTGTATTTTTGAGATGTTGCAGTTCATCTTGTAGTAAATTGTCAAAGAATGGCCTGCCTTTGTTCTCAGTAGACATGTTAACCCATGTGATGATAACAGCAGAATGCAAATCAGAACCTTCGATATTTGGAGTTCTCATAACAGGTAGAAGACGCTTCAAATCTTCATAAATGCAACTATAAACTGCTTTCACTAAACAATACCAATCCGGCTGAATATCAAGCCTATTAACTGGAAAAAAAGATAAAAACTTTTTTAAAGTGTCTTTCACAGCATGAATAGGTGTGTTTTGCAGCACTGATACTGTAGGATCAGTGCCTGGAAAATAGCGTTTTTTCAACTGAATCAGCAGTTCAACATAGGCCGGTGCTATGAGTGCTGTCATTAGGCTATTATTCCAGTCACTTCTTACTCCAACACCGTTATCATCACGCCACAGATTTCTCCTTGCAGAATCCAGAGCAAAGTGTCCATTCACATGAAAAGGCAATCCAGTTTCTAACGATAATGGTAAGAAACAGAATGCTCTGTGAGGTTTTTTGTAATTATGAGTAATGCAAGCTGCTACCCCGCCTCGTGGAAAAAGAGTAATGTCCTCATTCTTGTGGGCTGAAACCACACTTTTGGATACCTTTTCCATGGCTGAAAAGCCTGACCTGTTGCAAATTAACCAAGTTGTAAGATTTCCTTCAGAGTCTTCAGTATCCATTGTGTAAGTAATCTGTTGCACAGGTATGTCACTTAGCTGCCTTTTTTTAGTTACACTGTCAATTACAGATGCATGGAATTGCTTTCGTTTCAGTCTGTCACCATCAGTGATTTTGCCTTGCACAGAATACAACACATTCAGTGCTCCTGTTGTTTTTTCTATCTCACAAATAGAAATTTTTTCCATATGGTTCAAAAACATTAAGAGTTCTGCTCCATCTGTACGCAGCTTATCTAAAAGATTTTGGACCATCCTATCTGAGCATGGAACTGAGGAAATTTCTGATACTTTTGCCATGTCTCCATTTCGAAGAGGAAACCTAAACATTGTGCAATTATCCAATTTAAAGTGATCTCCTAAGTACAGGTCCAGTACATCCGAGAACTGTGTTCTGAAATCTGCATCTAAGTCTCTAAACATGCGGCCTGGACTTGTTGATGTTGAACCTGGTGCATATCTAGCATGAGGATCAAAAATACAAAGTATGTCATTGCCTGACAGGAAAGAAGGGCAGTCGGTAATATGATAAACAGAATTGAAACCTATACCATATTGCCCAGTTTTACAGGGATTTCCTACTTTTGTACCTTTTCCAAGGTTCTGAATTCCTCGAATATCATCTTCTGTAAAAGGCTGATTGTTGTAAACACACAGTGCTGGTCCCTGAAGCGGTGCCCATTTCTCATCAAATATTCTATCGACTGGATGCTGTCTAGGATCAAACACAAAACAGATCTCTGTAGCTTTTGCATCATCTGCATTCTGAAGGAGCTCTTTCAGCATTTCTTTTTCTGAAGGGTAGGCATTGAGAATGCTTTTAATTCTACTTGTAAGTTTTTCTTTCTGTCCGAATTCCGTTCCAAGTGTAGTAAAACATATATTGGATGCGTATCTTTCTAGAGCTTTATGGCGTTTTGGTATTGCTCCAAGCTTTACTGCAACTTCTCTTGGAATATCACCATGACAATATTTAATGGTTGTGTCTTTAACTTTAATCCATGGACAATCATTGTAACACAAAGATTTTGCAGGCAGAAGTGCAAGATGAGTATCAGGTAACAAAATCTCACCATACTTTTTCTCACAAAATTCCTGCTTCTTTTCTCTAATGAGGCCCCATATTCCCTCACTGATTATTCTCCTGCAAAGCTGAAAGCTGTCTTCTGTTAGTTGTTTGGTCCCTCTTTCCTGATTTATTAATTCCAGAACTACAGCAAAATCTTCAACTGTAAAAGCCTGTCTTACACCCACACTTTCAAAGAGCTCACGGAAACTATTTTTGTACTTATTAGGCAACTGATAGAGATAGGGTGCTGCTTCAAAATTCAAGTGAAAAGACACTTTTGTTGGATCAACATACACATTCTCAACCAAAATAAAACTAGAGTTTGTCAGCTGCTCAATTATAATAGCTTTTGTTGATTCATTCTGTAACATTCCCTCATGTAAGTACTTGTAACAAGCATTAGTGATATTTTCTTGATATAATGTGATCCCATCAAATGACTTTGCAACTTCTTCTAACTGATTAATGACCAAATTAACAGCTGGCTTCTTCAGCAAACCCAAAAATTCTTTGACAGCTAATGACAAAGCACCACAACCTTTAAAGGAGTGGGAATTTTCATTAAGAATTGGTTCTATTAGGCAAACTATATCTTGATGATCAGCAGTGAAAAGGTCATTTGCTGTAAACATTGCTTCAGGCTGAAAATCACTGCCTTTCCAGTGCAGTGAGAAGCCTGCTGGTTTGCTAAGGAAAGGTAGGAAAGGGATGGTTTGACATTTTGCAGCAAACTCTTTAGCTCTAGGGTCCCTAGATTTTAGTTTTTCATCAATAAGACTCAGTATAATACTGCTTCTAAGACAAGCTGCAGCATGATCGCTCTTGTTAATTTCTGCCACTGACTCTGCACGTTCTATCAGGTCTTCCCATAAAATATCATCTTTAGCCATTCCCAGCTGAACAAGTTTAACCAAAATAACTGGGTTAAGATAATCCTGAGTGGTACCATAAGGAAATCTTCCATCTTCAGCATCGTACAACTTTGCAACTCTTCCTTCTGGATGGATCAGTCTTGATGGTGTAACTAATGGGTGTCCATCCAATGATGAGGGAATACATGGAGTAGCACGAAGAATTCCTGAGAACTCCTCAACTTTTTCATTGAGAACGTAACACATCAAAGGATCACGCAGCTCTGCGTCAATCTCCTGAACATTAGGGAAAAATACCTCAGAAAAGAACTGTTTCTCAGAGAAGGTGTTCTCCAATAATATGTATTTACATCCTGCTTCTTCAAATCCTGTCTTTACCCAGGACGGGAGATCCACAGCACACAGATTTTTGGAACCTGTCTTTTTAAGGTACTTCAGAAAGATCTTAAAGGCTGAAGGTCCAACATCTGGTCGTTTCAGTATAGAGTCATCTAAAAATCTTACATTCTTCATGGAAACCCAAGAGGAACCATCAGAAAACACTTTGATCCCTTCTTTGCTTTTCATGTGAGCTATGTCTTCATAAAACCCTTGACAAATAACAGAAAAATCATCATGAACTGAATCAGGATCTGGCCACACTGCACAGTAATTGTAGTCAACTAGCTCACCATTGACTGCCATGTCACGCAGAACACAAACTGCTTCTATATAGGCTTTTACAATAACATGCCTCATGAATACTGTATTCCATCTTCCTTTTGTGTCTGTTTTCCAGATCTCTTTCCGATTTGAAGTAACTGCAAAGCAGCCATTTATATGTAGTGGTAAGCCTGTTTTTATTCGTAGAGGTAAATAGCAGAATACTTCACCTATGGTGTTGCAATTAGGTTTCACAATCCACTTTTGATCCTGGGTTTCAGACAGCAACACTCCTACTCCACCACAGGGAACAAGACCTAGTCTTCGTCCACTTTCATGCAATGAAAATTTTAAAGCATCTCCAGTGTCCATGCAAGAACATATAAGCCATGTTGTTGAATCTACTGTTTTCTGTGGCAATTCATCAGCTGATCTTTTTACCTGTCCCGATTTAGCTGTTTCAAAGAAAGAAGCTGGATCATCCTCTGTACCTCTGAAGAGTGGAGACTGTAAATCAGCAATTCGCCTAAATACATGGTGAAATTCTTCTACTACTATCTGTAGGATACACGAGGACTTTGGTGTTTCAGCGGGAAGCTTTTTATTACTGCTGCTACAGACCTTCATGAGTTTAGCTGCTTCCTTTAAAACACTTACATTTGGTGCAGTCAAGGCTTTGGAAGAAAACAGATTTTTTTTGATAGTAACAACATCTTGTGCCATGCCAGGATCATCTGCCTCAATTTTCAAGTATTTCAAAACCATTGAATTTACACTCTGAGCAAATATGATCAATCTATGACCACAAATGCTGAATTCATCCACAAGAGAGTAAATGTCTGCCGTATTGTAACATGCACTGCTGACTTCACTCACTTTAGCTTCCTGCTGAGTTCTGAAAGACAGCCTGAAAAGTGTTCCTTTGTAGCTGTAAGGAGATTCTATAGTCAGTGGTAGCTGGCAACCAAAAACTCCTATAAACGGCTTAAACTGATTGGGAAATTTTCGCAGTCTCTTCTGTTGTTTACTCCAGTTGATTTTGATCCCAGGGTTAGATTTATCTCTAATATGTTTACTGATATGGTTAACATTTGGATCGAACATAATCATGAACTCCCGGCTCAAAATAATAGGAACATCTGTGATGTGATAAACAGAATTGAATCCCAGTCCAAATTTTCCTACTTTGTCAACTTCACTCCTTTTTAAAGACTCTCCTAATCGAGTTATATTTAGGAAATCGGAGTCAGAAAATTCAGAATTATTGAATGACCACAAAGCTGGACCATGACATGCTGCCATTCCTGGATCCAGAAGATTCTCTCTTATATCCATATTTCTTCTCATGTCAATCAGGAAATTACATTCCGTTGCATTAGCATCATCAGCATTTTGGAGAAGCTCTTTAAAGATATCTGAAATGGAAGGGTATTCTTCCAAAATGTTTTTAATTCTTACAGTCAGAGGCTCTCTTTGCCCAGATTGCTCAAATCCCATATTTTCTGGATTAATCAATCTTGTGCTAAGGCATGGGACATTTAACCACTCAGCAGTTTTCATTGGTATGTCTTCATGCACCAAAATTATTGGTTCAACAGCATCTTCAAGCAAATCATTTAAGTCATCAACTTTGATATCACAGTAACAGCACTCATGAATTGGCCTCATTGCAAGTTTATAAGGAAGTTTGCCAGTGTATAATGGCATGGGTGTATGCAGGCTTGCAGGAATCTGATTGCTGTACAGCCATCTTATGATGCTCAACATAATATGAAGATTTTGTTTACTCTCTTGTTCAGAGAGAGACTGTTCACTTTTCAGATATATTTTCTGAATGACCATAGAAACATGGTCTGGTGTTAACTGCTCGATGGAACCACAACATTTAAACAACTGGTGAAACTTCGCCATAGTTTTTGGCACATAGTGTAGATAAGGTTGGAGATCGAGATCAGGTACTGACTTTATTACTGCTTGCGAGAGGGAACAAAATGTTTTACCTGTCCAAACCCAGGGAAACTTCAGGGCTTTAAAAGCTTCTTTGCCTTCTTCTAGATGGTCATGCATAAATCCATAAATCTCAAGCAATATATGCTGAAACTGGTAATAGTCCTCATCACTGAAAGTTTTAGAACTGTGCCAATCGACCACCACCTTGAAATGCTTTAAGACTGCTTTTATTATGGGCTTGCTGGGCATGCCAAGTGCTTTTTCTACATCTGGCAGCACATTTTCCACAAGAGGAACTGAGGAACCAACTAAAATTGCATAAGATATATCACACATTTCTGGTGGTGAACACAAACTACAATGATCTCCTTTCCAAACTAAGGACCCTGGGTAATTTGGAGGCCTTTCCTTAGATGCAGGAATCCATTTTATTTTTTTCAGCACAGCTTGTGTTTCAGATGAGTGAAGCAGCGCGTGGTTTTTGTTCAAAATCATCAAGAGAGTTCTAGCTTTTCTTAACAGTAAATCATTGTTGGTGTTAGAGTCAGCATGCAAACTTTCAATTTTATTTGCCACTCTCATTATATCACTCTCCTCAAGACCAGCCTCATTTTTTAAGCCTATTTGTCTCAGAGAATGAAGAATATCCGAAGATGTAAAAATAACAGGGGGGAAGCAGATTTCTTCCTCAGCATAAAACAAATTTTGCAGAAGTTCTACCTCAGGATCAAAGAGTTCATTTGCTGACATTATCTTTTCCTCCGAAATCTTAATGAACTTTAGTGATGTCAGCCAGTCTATCACATCAGTATTCTCATTTTTCAGAAAAGTCAGATTTTCAAGAACCCACTGCATTATCCATGTGGATTCATCATATGAATAAAAATCACTTCTCATGTCTTGTATAATAAACTTCAAGCAATCTGTGCTTTTTAGTTGTTCTATTTTTAGCAGGTTAGCTAAACGAATAGTAGCTTCATCACTGCTGTCAATTATTGCAGTAGAAAATCTTAGACCAGGAGGAATTTTGGCAGTGTGGTGTAATACCTTACTACCTTTTAGCCCAGTAAAAACAGAAACACTTTCATCAGATGATTTTCCAACTTTTTTAAATATTTGCAATTCCTGAATAATTCTTCTCTCTTTTTCACTTACATCAGTTAAACTAGCTAAGAATGTCCTAAGAGCATCTTTATGTGTTGACGGGAACGAAGCAACCTGATTGCATAGTTTCTGTAAGGACATTTTTTCCATTATTTGTAAAACAGCACTTGGTAATGGTGGATGCACATATTTTTTTATAAGTGGATGTTGGATAGAAATATCCAGCTTCTTAAGTACAACTCCACCAACTCTCTGAATAACATCTGCTAAATATTCCGGGAGCTGAGTCTCAGATTCATCTTCCAGAATGATAGGTGACGGATTCCTAAATCTAACCAGTTCCACTGATGTTTGGTTTTCCTCCAGCAGTGTCTTGGGGATAAGCGGCATGTCATCAAACACACTCAAGTCATCAGAAAAATGTATATATAGGTTCTTCCATACCATCTTAAACCAGGAAACTGATGGGTGATTTTTGTCTTCCAAACCTGGATGCCACTGTACCACCATGTCTCTGCCAGGCCATGTGCTATTCATGACTTCTTTAATGAGCCGGGCAAATCTTTCTGGGTTCAGAAGCTGCAGCTGAGTGCAGGGCCTTCCTGAAATTGCAGAAAACAGAAAAGCCATGAAAATCACAGAGCAGAGTTACATATAGAATCATAGAATAGTTAGGGTTGGAAAGGACCTTAAGATCATCTAGTTCCAGCCCCTCTGCCATGGGCAGGGACACCTCCCACTAAACCAAGGCTCTGTAAAAGTGCTTTTGGTTGTTGTGAGGAGAGGAGGAGAAGGAGAAGGGGGGAAAAAAAGAATAATAACTCTAACTTGCACCCTGCCTTTTCCTTTTGTGGAAAAAACTGTTTGTTACATAGAACTGCAGATACAAGCTCCCCTTGCTTTTAGGAGTTAATTAAAAGCAAATGCATTCCATATTAGTGTAAAAATTAAAAAACAAATTGAAAATTGTCAATGTGTTATTGCATTTGTTAGTTTGACACAAGTTCTTGGGCATTCATAGCAACTACAGATTTACAATCAAAATAAAAGCTTCGATTTTTTTTTTTTTTTGATTGATTCTTTACACTACTTGTTTGCCTAACAGTAAATAAAAATCTATCCATTATTTGTCTATAATTGAAAAGGTTCAAAAAGATTTCAAAAGTTATTTACTAGATACAGCAAAGAGCAACTCAAGTGCGGATGATCTTACACTAAAAGTGACAAGCAACAAGATTCAGTTGTGCTGAAACTAAGTTTAGATACATATGGTTTTACTCTTATTACCAAAGCCCTCACTAAAAGAAACATATTTTAGCACTCATGTCTTAACTGTCAATAGACAGCTGATACTTAAACACTGCAGAATGTCTGGAGATAAGAAAATAGTGCAAAATATAAAAATATCACCACCTCCCAATGACATCAAAAACAATGACAGAAATGGAAATGACATCTATTTGAATTTCAGATCTTTCTTTCATCTAGAAAGTACTGCCATTTCCTTAACAGCAACAGTCCAAATAAAGATACTATCTACTGCCCTTGCTCTGCTGGAAGCCAGCAGTAGGAGCACTGCAGTGTTTACCTGTGTTTTCTGTTCAACAGACCTAACAGAATGCAAAGTCTATAGGCATGAAGTGAAAGAAAGGATGTCTTACTACTGATTCCAAAGATCGGTGCTCAAATAGTGGGATTTAAGCTTAGCTTTTAAGTGCATCCCTCTCTTGCCGGTCCACTGCTGCAAGTATTTCTTTCACAAGGCTTGAACACAGAACTTTAGAAATACTGTTTTAAAATAAATACACGTGGTCTTAAAGTACTGGAAATCTTCCCACATGGGTATTTATTAAAAAAATCTGTAAATAACCCAATGAAAATTTTGATCATTTCCATGTAACATAACTACAAGGTTTTCTCCATCAGTATGCACTTCCCCCCCAGAACTGCATTTAGAACTCCTAATTATCTTTGGTAGCTATCTTTTGGCAGCTCTGTTTGTCACATTTTGCTTACAAGAAAGCTGGCATAACAAGAACATATAATCACCAAATGCACGCAAATATCAAGCTTCAATCCAAACCAGTACATCTTCAGTTAATAACCATACCTGAAAATCCCCAGAGAAGCTGTTGGGCTAGAATATAATCAAATCAATTCTTAGAAAACACCCCATGAGTTACATGTTAACACACTAAATATAGAAACAGTTATGAGAAAAAACACAGTACACATTTCAGGAGGGAAAAAATGAGACCTGGTTTCCTCTGTACAACACAATAAAAAAACCTGCATCCCATCCTTTCAAAGAAATACAAGTTTCTATTTCTGCAATTGTATCAGGAATATCTCTGATATAATTTCTACAACTATGTAAACAAAATTCTTGAGAAGTAAGATTTCAAAACCTGCTAAAAACCCCTTTAATACTTACCATTTATAACATACAGCTTTTATGGTACTGCAGTTGCACAATAATGCAAAATTTTGGAGTAAAGAATAATTTAAGAAGCAAAATGAAACATAGGCAACTGCAATCTTGCAAAGTGTCCTCTTAAAATCTTAAAAGTTGCATCCCAACTAGAAAGAAGTGCAGCAGGAGGGCCAGAAGACCTCCTTGGATGGATAAGGAGCTGTTGAGGAAACTTCGAAGGAAAAAAGAGGCTTATAAAAGGTGGAAGCAAGGGCAGGCGGCCTGGGAAGAATACAGGGATGTTGTCCAGGAAGCTAGGGACCAGGTTAGGAAAGCTAAGGCCCACTTAGAATTAAACTTGGCTAGGGATGTGAAAGATAACAGGAAGGGATTCTATAGGTACATTGAAAAAAAAAAAAGACAGACTAGGGAAAACACGGGCCCTCTCCAGAAGCTATCGGGAGAACTGGCTACCCTGGATTTGGAGAAGGCTGTGGTTCGTAATGACTTCTTTGCCTCAGTCTTCACTGGCAAATGCTCTGACCACACCACCCAAGTCTTGGAAGGCAGACACAGGAACTGTGAGAATGAAGACCTTGGGCCCACTGTAGGAGAGAATTTGGCTCAAGACCATCTTATGAACCTGAACGTGCACAAATCCCTGGGACTGGATGAAATCCATCCGCGGGTCCTGAAGGAGCTGCAAATGAAGTTGCTAAGCCACTGGCCATCACATTTGAAAAATCATGGCAGTCAGGTGAAGTTCCTTGTGACTGGAAAAAGGGAAATATAACCCCATTTTCAAGAAGGGGAAAATGGATGAGCCTGGGAACTACAGAGCAGTCAGCTTCACCTCTGCGCCTGGCAAAATCTTGGAGCAGATTCTCCTGGAAGGCATGCTGAGGCACATGAAGAACAAAAAGGTGGTTGGTGACAGCCAGCATGGCTTCACTAAGGGGAAATCCTACCTGACCAATCTGGTGGCCTCCTGTGATGGGGCTACAGAACTGATTAACAGGGGTAGAGCAGTGGATGCCATCTATTTGGACTTGTGAAAAGTATCTGACACTGTCCCACATGACATCCTTGTCTCTAAGTTGGAGAGACATCAATTTGATAGGTGGACCACTCGGTGAATAAAGAACTGGTCAGATGGCTGCACTCAAAGACTTGTGCTCTATGGCTCAATGTTCACCTGGGGGGTGGTTACAAGTGGTGTCCCTCTGGGATCGGTGTTGGGAGCGGTCTTGTTCATCATCTTTGTTGGTGACATGGACAGTGGAATTGAATGTGCCCTCAGCAAGTCTGTTGATGACACCAAGCTGGGTGGTTCGGTCGATATGCTGGAGGGAAGGAATGGCATTCAGAGGGACCTTGACACGCTTGTGAGGTGGGCTGATGCCAACCTGATGAAGTTTAACCACGCCAAGCGCAAGGTCCTACACCTGGGTCGGAGCAATCCCAGGCACAGCTACAGCTTGTAGAAGAGATTCAGAGCAGCCCTGCAGAGGACTTTCAGGGTGTTGGTCGATAAGAAACTTAACATTTGAGCTGGCAGTGTGCGCTCGCAGCCCAGAAAGCCAACCATACCCTGGGCTGCATCAAAAGGAGCATGACCAGCAGGTCGAGGGAGGTGATCCTGCCCCTCTGCTCTGCTCTTGTGAGACCTCACTTGGA
>JANRGW010008439.1:0-29772 GCA_024733675.1 Psilopsiagon aymara | reverse complement strand
GTTGAGGACACCAGAACTGCACACAATACTCCAAGTGAGGTCTCACAAGAGCAGAGTAGAGGGGCAGGATCACCTCTTTCGACCTGCTGGTCATGCTCCTTTTGATGCAGCCCAGGACACAGTTGGCTTTCTGGGCTGCAAGAGCACACTGCAGGCTCATGTTCATTTTTCCATCGATCAACACCCCCAAGTCCTTCTCCGAAGGGCTGCTCTGAACTTCTTCTCTGCCCAACCTGTAGCTGTGCCTGAGATTGCTCCAACCCACGTGTAGGACCTTGCACTTGCCATGGTTCAACTTCATCAGGTTGGCATCAGCCCACCTCACAAGTGTGTCAACGTCCTTCTGGATGGCATTCCTTCCCTCCAGCATATGACCGAACCACCCAGCTTGGTGTCATCAGCAAACTTTCTGAGGGCACACTCAATCCCACTGTCTATATCACTGACAAAGATGTTAAACAAGACCGGTCCCAACACCAATCCCTGAGGGTCACCACTCATTACTGGTCTCCAGCTGGACATTGAATCATTGAGCACAACTCTTAGTGTTCGGCCATCCAGCCTGTTCTTTATCCACCGAGTGGTCCACCTATCAAATCCTTAACTTCGGTTTTCTGCACTTGAAAATGAGAGTGTTGGGAATGTGGTCTAGGTGTGGGCAGGACCAGGGCTGTTTCTAGTGCCATGTCCCTGCCTTGGTCAGCAGCAGGCAGCTACCACAGCTGAAGGCTGGCGAAAGTCATTTGCTTGAGTGTCATTAGGAAGGAACATTCCCAAAGCATATGGGAGCCTGTGGGTGTAGTGTGGTGTGCCTGTCCTCAGCCATGGCCCTGAGACACCCAGGGAGGCCCTCCCCCTGCCTGACCCTCTGGGGCACATCCCCTTCCACGGCAGATGAATGAGCTGAGCTATGGGAGTCACCTGCTGAAAAATAAGTTTATTTTGCCAGTGTCGCTCTGTGCCACAGAGGTGAGAGCAAATGGCCAGGAGCAGCATGAGGATGTGGCTGATGAAGCAGCAGTCTGTGGGTTTGACCACAGTTTGGCTGTAGGCACCAAGTTCTGTTTGGCTTATGGCTGTGCTCACGCTGAAGAAGAAGACACACTGTGCACACGCCCCAAGGGCAGGAGATACCACAGTGAGCCCATAGACTGGAGCTAGCCACAAGATTGTTCTTACTTTTACAAGTAGAGCTGCTTTTTCCAACTGGGTGGGAACTGCAGGACAAAGAGCTTGTGCTGGTAAATTGCCTACTTTTCTGTGCAACAAGCTGCCTCTCAAAGATGTGCCTTTGCAGGTGAGCAGAAGTTTTCACATTCTCTGTAGCTGTGCAGTGGTTTGTTCAGTTCATTGTTTCACTCTGCCAGAGGTGACTGCCACCGCAGCTCTGCCTGCCGAGCTGGTCATGGCTGTGCTCCCCAGTCTGCCTCTGGTTTGGTGGGGACCTCCCTGCAGAGAGGGGTGGTTTGTACCAAGTGTGTGGCTGTGGGAGCTGGGGTCACCTCCAGTGCAGCTGGGAGCTGGTACTGCTGTGCTGAAATCAGCTGGTGTCTTCTGAACCACAGAAGAC
Source organism: Psilopsiagon aymara (assembly GCA_024733675.1). Lineage (NCBI taxonomy): Eukaryota > Metazoa > Chordata > Aves > Psittaciformes > Psittacidae > Psilopsiagon > Psilopsiagon aymara. Next base: position 28,202 of record JANRGW010008439.1, on the reverse strand, counting down.
ATAAAAGAATGCAAAAAAGACCATAAAAGAATGCAAACTGTTTCAAAGGCTAGATGTAACTGCTGTTTTTAAAGGTGTTCTTTTAACATTTGAGCATATTTTAATGATGCTTTAAAAATGTTCTTTCCTCAATTAATATCCTTGAAAGGTACTTAGACAAACAAACCTGCACAGGCAGCAAAGGGGCAATCAGGATGTGTCACTTTTGTTCCCAGCTCATACAATGAGAGCAGTGCCTCTTTCTTCTGCTGCGATTTTTATGGATGTTGACTGCAGAGCTGATGCTTGCTTAGCCTTTGACCTTAAAAAATACTTATGAAGAGGTTTTGTTTTAAATTCAGATATATTTGTGCCCCTCTGTAGCTGGAAGATTATGGGAGCCTGCACTCTCCCTGTGCATACAGCTTAGCTTGGTAAATTACCTGGTGCCTAAGTGGATGGTGCTTGAAGTGGTGAGAGTGTTTTTGCCAGTGATAGAGCAGCAGGTGGGTATCACTTACACCAATCCCATAAAAATATTTGCAAAAGCATTCTTGGTTATCAGAGCACTTGCTCCACACAGCAGCTTTAGCTGTTTGGGTATTTTTCAAAGGGAAGTTTACAAATAGCTTTCCCACAGTCTCATTATCACCCTGATGATCTGTTACTGTCTTGCTTCACTCGGTCGCATTAATTGTTGCATTAGAATCATGGAATCATAGACTTATTAGGTTTGAAAAGATGTTTAAGAACATCAAGTGCAACCGTTAACCTAGCACTGCCAAGTCCACCACTAAATCATGTCCCTAAGCCTCACATCTACATGTATTCTAAATATCTTCAGGGATGGTGACTCTGCTGCTTCCCTGGGCAGCCTCTTCCAGTGCTTGCCAATCCTTTCAGTGAAGAAATGTTTCCTAATATCCAACCTAAACCTCACTGGGTGCAGCTTGAAGCCATTACCTATCTTGAGGTCCTGTAACTTGTTACCTCAGAGAAGAGACCAACCCTTACCTCGCTACAACCTCCTTTCAGGTATTTGTAGAGAGTGAGATGGTCCCCCTTGAGCCTTCTTTTCTCCAGGCTAAACAAACCCCAGTTTCCTCAGCCACTCCCCATAAGACTCGTGCTTCAGACCCTTCACACATGAGGTGCCAGTTTATGTAAGGTGAAGGTTCAGTGTGACACACATTATCTTACCAAATGAGGAAGGATTTGCTTTGCAGTGAATTAGGGATTTGCCTATAATCAAATGTTGTCTGCCTTAAGAGAAGACAGGGCTTCAGGGACCCTGCCAAGCTCTGCTGGTGTTTCAAGGACTTGCGTTTCCAGGGGAGAACTTTACCGAAGGATGGTCAGATCTGCCTCCTGATTGAATTGAGGGTTAATGACTCTTTCACGAGAAGTAGGACAGGATTTATTCTAAAGGATACCATAGTTTGGTTAATCATGCATTGCTGCTGAAAGAGAGAAATTTTCTGTTTCTTCCTGAGCTGCCTGCTCCAGGTGATGTCCTCCACTCACTGACCCAGGAGAAGCCCACTGGCTTGCACCTCAGAAGAAATGAAAAGCAGAACAATGAAACAGGGACAAAAGGAAAGTGAGGGGAAAAAAAAAAGGCCATGAAAACTTCTTACTAGACCAGCTGGAGCAGCCAGCGTTTGAAGGAAGCCTCTGGGTGCCTTAAAACCAGGCCTGTACAATAAAAGATGAGTAACATAGGTAAGCTAGGCTTAGCCATCCCCTTCCTTGGGGTTGCCAGGCTCTTGTTCCAAACTTATTTGAACCTCAGTTTTTTCTAAGAGTCTTGTGCTCTTTCTTGTAAAAATCATGCCAAAGGTGTTACTTGTATAAAAACAAGGGAGTTAATTTCCTTGTCTCCCCAGGGTTGGTGCTCTAGAAGATCTGCTTCCTTCCTTGTTTTACCATGAGGGATTTGTGTTAATTATTACTGGAGACTTGAGTGTTGGCTTTTGCTCCTGCAGGAAACATCCCCTCTGAGACATGAATAAAATCACTTATCTGCCATAAAGGCTAGCATAATATTTATAAAGTCAAAACTACAGTCTTTGAATATTTCATGAGTCTTGAGGCTCTGTGTCACACTCTGCTGTGGAAATAGATGCCAAGGGGCAAATTTCTTTACAGCTCAGGTCAGTGAGTGGCTGGATTGTACATCAGGACAGGCTTCACTGTCCAGGTGCTTTTCCTCCTGTTTCCTTCTCCAAGCTCCCACAGCTTGCCTTTGCCCACATGGCTTGCATGGATGCTGAATTCAGGTAGGATCTTAGGTGACTTCCAGATCAGTTGCTTTCTTGCCAAGGAGCATTGTTCTGCAACCTGACTCCGTTGCTGCATGTTGCTGCTGCATTGCTGCTGCCTGCAGGCTGGTTCCTGCTTGTGGGTGCAGAGGCAGGTTTCTGCAGTGCCCCTGCCCCTTGTCTTCTGGTTATTCCATTCACATGTGTAAGCTTCATGCTTCCTGGAAGGTAAACCACTAGGCTATGAGGTTGCTTATTAGAGATTAAGGTGACCCTTTGAGGGCAAAAAGGGATGAACATTCTAAAAATACCTTAGTTTGTTAGGTGTCTGCATTTATGTCACAGTCATTGTGTGTGCTGGGTATTTGTATGCAAGCTTTGAATTTCAAATATTTACAAAGTCATGTCAAAGTGCCACGATGGTGCTTGTATTAACTCCACCACATAGTCTGCACCCGTTCTCTGCAAATGATAGATGTTGTTCTGTCCTGCAAGCAAGGTCTGAAATTTCACTTTCTTTCATGTAGTCCTATATTGGATAAATATATTTTAAATTTAAGTGAAGAAGGAAAATACCACAGGGTCCTCTGCAGGCCTGGTTACCTGAGCAGAGTTAAGGATGGTCCCGCAAACCTCTCAAAACAACAGTCCTGAATCCTTTTCTTTTTGCAGTCTGGATATATTTGTTCAGATTTTGTCTAGCTAGCTAGGCTGTTTTGAATAAAGGAAAAGAAACTACCAGAGTAAGCATAAGGCTTGGTTTGTCTGAGTTTGCAGAATGTTCCTAAAAAAACATCCCTAGGCTGGGATGCTGGGCAGAGGTGATGCTTTGATTACTGCTTTGGTTATTGTCCTAGTTGGATGTTACTTTTGTTGAAGGTCAAAGACTGATCTCCTTACAAAACTGCATTTAAAGTCAGGCTGACAAATTAGAGGACATATAACTGTAGGGCAGATTGGATAGAGCAATCACCTCTGTGGGATGTGCGTGACCATGATTTGTGGGTGATTACTTCTCCACTTGCTTTAGATGAACTCCACATCGGTCTGTAGCTTCAGTTTTGGAAATTAGTGCAAAGGTGCTTGTAATGCAAGAAACTACACAGGACACCAGGCAGGCACTGGCTGGCTGCTGGTGGCAGCAGTGGTTGGATCTTATCCTGATTTGTGGTGCAATTTCTGTTGGAATTTGTGCAAGGAAAAATCCACGGTCTGAAGCGAGAAATTACATTTCACAGGAAAACTGCTTAAATGTGGCATGCAGTAAATGTGTTTATTTATAAGCAGCCTATCACTTGTCCTCATAAATATCAGTATTGACTGATGTTCTGGGTAAATTCCAGTTGGGGCAACTCCGCCTGTACCCAGCTAAAGGAGGGGCTGGGTGGCATTCTGAGATCAGGTACAAGAAGTAATTAGAAGGCAAAGGATTAATCAACTTGGAATACAAATGCTGGGTGGGACCTATAATTCTGCCGTGAGTCAGATCTTCACTCTGCTCTTGATGTGTCCCTTTGACAATACTAAATTGCCATAGCCAGTTTAATGGTCTGTATAAATGAGTGTGTGATCTCCTGTTATAGTTGTAATCTTGTTATTGACCTATAGAAATTCTGAACATGTCATAGAAATGAAGAATCATAGAATCATGGAATGGTTTGGATTGGAAAGGATCTTAAAGACCTAGTTCCAAACCCACTGCCACAGGCCGGGACACCTTCCACTAGGCCAGGTTGCTCAAAGCCCTCTCCAGCCTGGCCTGACCTCCTACTTCCAGGGATGGGGCAGCTGCAGCTTCTCCCAGCAACCTGTGCCAGTACCTCACCACCCACACAGTAAGGATTTTCTTTCTTCTAAATCTCCCCTCTGCCTGTTTAAAGTCATTCCCCCTGTCCTATCACTACATGCCCTTGTAAAAAGTCTTTCGATTTCTTGTCAGCGCCTTTATGCACTAAGAAACTGCTCTAAAGTCTCCCCAGAGCCTTCTCTTCCCCAGGTTGAACAAGCCCAGCTCTTTTAGCCTCTTTCCATAGGAGAGGTGCTCCAGTGCTCTGCGCATCTTTGTGGCATCCTCTGGACCCACTCCAACAGCATCCTTCCTATATTGGGAGCCCCAGAGTTGGATGAAGTACTCCTGTGGGGGAAGGGGAGGGTTGTCTCACAAGGGCAGAGTAGAAGGTAGAATCACTTCATTTGACCTGCTGGTCACACTTCTTTTGATGCAGCCCAGGATACGGTTGGCTTTCTGGGCTGTGGGTGCATGCTGCTAGCTCATAATTGAGCTTTTCATCAACCAACATCCCTAAGTACTTTTCCTTAGTGATGCTCCTAATCCATTCTCTGTCCAACCAATACTTGTACTTGGGATTGCCCCAGCCTGGGTGCAGGACTGAACATGGCCTTGTTGAACTTCATGAAGTTCTCATAGGCCCACCTCTCAAGTGTGTCAAGGTCCCTTGGATGGCATCCTTTCCCTCCAGTGTGTCAACAGTACCACACAGGTTCGTGTTGCTGGCAAACTTGCTAAGAGCGCACTCAATCCCACTGTCCACATTGCCAACAAAGATTTTGAGCAGCATCAGTCTCAGTACTGTAGGTATAGTTATTGCAGAATTCTTTCTTCTTAACAGAGTGGGTCATTTACAAGATATTGATTTCTGGTAGGCAAACCTGCTGCAAGCTTCAGCCAGGGATGTTCATACCTTCAAGACACAACCCATTCCTCTTCCCACATTTGCTGGATGACTTGCGCTCTTAACTACCTTCAACCAGTAGGTAGGCAGAAATTTATGGGTGTGCTAGTGAATGCATGGTTTGCTCCTATAACTGCTTCATAAGTATTTTAGAGAAAAATGAAGATGTTTTGGAAGTTTAAAGTTTCCCTCTGGGGAAAGCAGCTGTGTTTTGTGGTGGTCTGGAAGGAATTGCCCCTGGAATGGCAGTGCTAGCCAGTTTTCCAGCTGCTCTGGGTTGTACCCAGATGCTGGAGAAGGCTTTCACCTTCATTTTGAAAATATGCAAATCCACATACTATCTGTTTCGTCTCCTCATGCTCTTCGACAATGTTGCATGAGTACAGTCAGCCTTGTGATTAGTGCTGGTCATTCTTATACCAGTTTGCTATGGGAAATTCTCATAAAAATGATCAGTTCTTACGCATAGGTGGTTTTGCTGTTGTTGTTTTTGTTTTCCCCTATATACTGTGACCATACAGATTCAGCCTTTATTACTGTATTGCTCTCAGTGGAGACAAGTTTGAAAAGTGTAGGTCTTACAGATACCTGATTTTTTCTGTTTTATCTGTTAATCACATATACTCAGTGATCAAGAATTCCATTTTACTCTAGAGGCTGTTGGTAAGTTATTCCAGGAAAATGTTTGTTGTGCCTGCAGAGCAGGATGCTTGGGATGCTGAGCATGATGTCTGGGCTCTGGGGTGAATATTGAAGCTTAGGGCTGGGATGCTTGTTCTTCATCTTTGGATGGTTCAGTCTGTAAAACCGATCTTGGCAGGGCTGTTGGAAGCACTTGGAGTGCCCTCTTGCGCTGTGCCTCTGGCTGAAGCAGCAGTTCTCAACATTTTCTGAAACCTCTTGTATTATCCTTCTCCATCCCACCTTCTGCCCCCTCATCCCAGTTTCTTCACAGCTGTACCTGCCAGCAGGGAAGCTCCCTTCTTTGTCTTTCAGCTCTGCTTGTGAAAATATGCTACATTTCATCACAAAGTCTGGCATATGGCAAAGCTTGCACTACATTTGGAGTCCAACCCAGGCTCTGTCGCCTCCTTGCAAACAGCAGCTACTGCTGTAGAAATCCTTCCCACTGGAGCACATTTTGCTCTTTCTCCCTTTTCAGTGCCTGCTATAAGAGATGGGAAGGAAGTTACTCTGCTCCTGCCCTAATCAGAAGATCTAAAAAAATACAAGTAATTTTTTGAATTATTTGAAATTATTTTTATTGTTATTATACATTCCCCTGTATTACTCTTTCAGAGATATTGCTGCCTTTACTGCTGCTGCTAGGTAAGGTGCAGAAGTGGAGAGGTTTGCACAGAGGCTCCTCTGAGGTGATCTTCAGGGGAAATTAGGGTTAATATGTGTGGGAGAAAGACAGATACTGCTTTGGTGTGTGGGAGTGTAAGCCTGCAGAGTGTGAGATACTCCTAGTTGTAAAAGTCCTGTAGCAGAGCTGTGGCAGAGCCAGAAGATGCTCTTCCAGCCCTACACTGGCACCTGCAGCTGCTGCAGAGGGGACTGTGGGTGGTTATGCTTTTTGGGAGATGCAAATTCGATGTGTGTCTCACTGCCTCTGCAGCTCATCTGTGAACATGATGAGGTGTGAAATGAGCCCCAAACCATGCTGTTCTTCTCATACTGCCTCTTGCCTGTTGTTAAATGAGGAGTAGTGTTTCTAGGATAGTTAATTTTCACCTTGCATGGTATTAAGCTTGTGTTCCACAGAAATCAGTGGGAATCTTTCCTCTGACTTTAGTGTTGATCCAAAGTCCCTTGCATCTAGTTTGTATGTGAGAAAAAAACAATTCTCTCTGCCTCCATTGCTTTATAACTTTGTAGATGCTACAAACTCCCTATAAGTTTTGAGTCCAACACACAAAGAGACAATTTTGTTCCAGATTTTTTCCTTCCTATCAGGATTTTAAGGTTGCAGCACATGACTCTCTACAACACTGTGACCTGGGATGTAACCTGGCTTTATTACAAAACATGTATTTGCCAGAACAAAGAAGAATTTAGGTTAAGTGAAAGTAGGTATTTCCATTTCCTTATTTCCAAGAGTTGTTGCAACACCTCCAGATGTAAAATAACCTGCAAAGAAGTCTGCGTCACTGTGTGTTGACATGCCACAGAGGAGCAGGACAAGATTCTCTGCTGAAGAAAATTTGCTGTTGTGGAGATCTATAAGCTCTTTGTCTCATAAGATACTTATTAACTTGGGTAGTTTCAGGCTGACTGGATTTTACAGTATTAAAATCGATGATGGTTGCAGTATTTATTATGAAATAATAAGCTTAGGACAAAAGCTTTTGCTAATGCAAAGCACTTTGCCTTGGACAGTCTGTCTGACAGTGAGACATTGCCATCTCTTGGGCAGGTGCAGCAGGAACATAGACTTTGTTTAAAGCATGTGATAATTAGAAGCCTGCTGGTGTAGCTGAGGACTAGGAAAGGGCTGAGTGCAGTATCCTGGTTGTTCCTACGTATATATCTTAATACTTTCAAGGGCACAATCTGACTCAGAACTCAGAAACACAGCTTCTCTCTTTGTGTAAAAATCATTGTAGTTACCAGGTTGATGTCCCTTAAATACTACAAACTGTGAGTAATTCTCAAATTATGGGACTGGAAAAGTTTAAATATAATTACATTTGGAATTATTGTCATTTACCCCCTAGTGTCTGAGCCTTTTTAACACAAGGCTCAAAACCAACTTTTTAAAATGAAATCTGCAATTTTCTTTAATCACAAGGTTTGAAGAGATTAAGCTTTGAGACTCGTAAGTCTCATTACAAAACTACAAGGGTTGCCAGTGCTGATGCCTGATTTGCTTCTTGATACCACATCTCCCTTCTTAAAAAAAAGTACCTAGGCATAAGCTCCTGAATGTAGTTAAATTTTGTCTTTCAGAAGGGGAAGTGGCAGGTGTGTGAAGGTAGAGAGACCCTGTGTGAAATAATTAGATGAAAATGATAATATTTGCCTTAATCCACAGTGCTGACGTAAAGGTTCTTAGAAAACACCTGCCCTTTGTCGATTAACAGCACCGCTGTGGTAGTGATCCCAGCAAACACCTTTGCTAAATGTTGCCTGTTCTAACAGTAAAAAAACTCCTAAAACTTGGCAGCCAGTCAAATCAATTTTATTTCTCTGTTGAACTTTGTGGGAACTTAACATATATGGGAATAGTTGCACCTGATCCATGTACAGCAGCAGCTGCATGACCAAATCTTTCCTGATTAGTTAAAAAAAACCCCAAAAAACCCATAAATTTTTTTAAAGCTTTGAATATTAGAGTAAAAGGACATGGAACTGTTGGAACAAGTCCAGAGGAGGGCCGCGAGGATGATCAGGGGACTGGAGCACCTCCCCTATGAGGTAGGCTGAGAAAGCTGGGGCTGTTCAGGCTGGAGAAGAGAAGACTGCATGGAGACCTCATAGCAGCCTTCCAGTATCTGAAGGGGGCCTATAGGGATGCTGGGGAGGGACTCTTCATTAGGGACTGTAGTCCGAGGACAAGGAGTAATGGGTTCCAACTTAAACAGGGGAAGTTTAGGAAGAAATTCTTTCATGTAAGGGTGGTGAGGCACTGGAATGGGTTGCCCAGGGAAGTTGCGAATGATCCATCACTGGTGGTGTTCAAGGCCAGGTTGGACAGAGCCTTGGGTGACGTGATTTAGGTGTCCCTGCCCATGGCAGGGGGGGTGGAACTAGATGATCTTAAGAATCTTTCCAACCCTAACTGTTCTATGATTCTATGATTTTTTTAAACAATGGTGATTGGCACTTTTTGGCCATGTTTTGAACTTTAGGCATTTGGCCTTTTGGGGCCTATAGGGTCCTTGCAAAGAAAAAGTGAGAAATTGCCTATTTTCTGCAAGACTCTCAAATACTAATGTCTGTGCTGCATGAGTAGAGCTGCCAAGTGTAGCATTGGAGTGAGGGTGATATAGGGAGGTATGCAGGAAAGAGCAGTTGCTGGCGTGATGAGATGTACCCCTAAAAACTTTGGGGAAGGTGGATATATGGGATGAGTGAGGCAATACAACAATGGATATAAAAAATTAGAGACAATATGAAACTTTATGGTACACTTTTTATTCTTCGAGTTCAACAATATGCAATAGGAAAGTTTCCAGGGGATACTCCCATTTATACATCTGTGCATGTATATATATGTAAATACAAAATATATAAATGTATCTAAACACACCACACTGTAGTGCTTAGATGTGGAAACTCGTCAAGGTTCTCAGGGTGGTCCAAGCAGCCTGTGACTACTCCAGTGCATCTTTCTCTAGGTGTACTGTTGCCAACATGCTGATCCTCTGTAAATGCACTTTGGTGTCTGAATTGCAGTTACCAGAAGCCAGAAAGGCCTCTTACCTCTTTAAATTGTTAAATAAATCCAGCTAAAGTTGGATATTCATATAAAATCACTCTCACAGTTCATCTCCTTGCTATAATATTATCTAAAATACAATTACATAGTTCACAGTGTGAGTAGTTTGAAAAGGTAAATTGTAGCTCATGACTGTTTATAGAGGTCACTCTGATTTCTACCAGTTTACAGACTAAGACTAAGTGAAATAAATATTTTTAATCAGATATCTATTTAAGCATAATCTATTTTAAATTCAGATGCATAAACCTGCTTGTTTGTAACACGCTAAAAGAATGATGTACTTCCTTTGAGTTTATTTTGATCTCAGAATAATTAAGTACAGGGATATACATTATGAAATGTAGAGTGGCCACTTTAAGCTGCAGAATTTGCTTGTGAAAGAACACAAATGCATCACATTACTTCATATCATGGGTCTGTTTCATAGGTATCATATATTAAACATGAAAAAGGCGATTTCAACCAGGAAATATAATTTCCAAGAAGCTGCATATAACAGCTGTTGCTTTGCATGTCCTTTAAATAGTGACAGAGGAGAATCTTTCCGTGCTTCTTTAAAGACTGTATAATATGTGTAGTTTTTCTTCTTTATTTTAGCATATAATCCTGTGCTTACAACAATCCTTGTATTTTTGGATAGGAAAGAAGTTTCTGCAGTGGTAGATGTTCTTCTGGTGAGGTACTTGCACTGCATTATCACTGCATATCACTTCTTTACTTCTTTCTTTTCAAGACAGTTTTTTTTTGCTGAGAAAGCTCTTGCTTGTGGTGCTTTCAGCCAGTTCTTATCGATAACAGGAACAGTGAGAGATGGTGATCATGAACATGGGCTGAGTATACATGTCACTGCATTGCTCCTGGAGGGTGCCACCTTGGGGGCTTCTGGGCTGCTTTGGCATCCTTGGCTGCAGCATGCAGCTGGCAGAGGGGCTGAGAGCTCTTGTCCCAAAGGGACAGGCTGCTATCACCAACCAGCCTGGAATTTCAGACCCACCCACCCTGAAGTGTCATCTTCCCTGAAATATGGTACTGAAGACAAGAAGGGAAACAATCCCACCACTTGCTATTTGCAAAGGCTCAGCTATTGAGGACTATTTTGTTTCTTAGCACACTGAAGGAAAACAGCAGTACATCAGAAAGGCTGGGTTTCTGTGACATTCCAGAGCGTGACACACAAAGAGAGACTAGGGTGCAAAAGGGGAGCCAGGTAATTTTATCACTTTTAACCTTTGGCTGTGTAGAGTTTCCAGACAAACATAATGGCTGTGTTTCTTAATCAAGACCAGCTTCACTTGTAGGTCCTGACAAAGGTGATCCATGCCCAGGACAGGGCTTGAGGTGGAGCCACTCTGCTCCCCGCAATGGAGAAGTGCATTTTTGAGGAGGGCCATTTTCCACTACTAAAACAGCTTCAAAAATTGGCACCAGTGTAGGAGTTCAGCCTGACAAGCTACAGTAACTTATGTGCTGTAGTTTGTGTCTCTCACAGAAATAAGTACGTATTACTAGTATTTTAAATATGCATTTAGGGACTCTTAGAGTGTTTGACTTGATAGAATGGAAGAGGTATCATAAAGTTATTACAGTTCTTAAATAACTCCCTAAATGCTTATTTATGTGAAACGGTAGCTTTTTGATCCTTCTAGCCATTATAATTTAAAGTGCAATAAATCTCTATTTGGGTGTAATTGCACTGCCATCCTGCAGACTTAGGAAATTTAAAACAACATATGGTGTAGGGCTTGTGGGATATACTGGCATAGCCAGATGCAGGATTTTTTCTGATCTTATTTTCCCCTTGATATCTGAATCTTAATAACACTAAATGCAATTATATTGATTTTACAGGGAGATTATTTTATTCCTTTGCATCCAGTGAAAATCACTATGGCAGTATTTTTCTGAAGTCAAGCATTTTAAGATCCTGTATGAGTAGTAGCTCCTTTTTCTACATGAATGATTTGTTTAATTTTTACACCACACAGTATTTAATGTTTTTATTGCAAATGAAAGCTCCACCAGACTTTAAGCTGAAAACAGAACAACTGTAAAAGGAAAGAAAGATACATTTTTCTTTCATTTTAAAGTTCTATTTCTCTCAAGCATTCAGTTCATAATTCTTTCTTTTGCAAAAAAACGCAAACTAAGCGCTGTGCACATGGACAGACCACATACAACCACTTCCAGGACGGCTGCAGTGTCCATTGGGCTGTTTTCAATAGCATCTGAAGAGAAACATCATCAGATAGCAAAACATTTTGATCTTTTAATATATTGCTTGCTTACAACAAGTACTTTCCTCACTTACAGCTTAGTTCTCAGTAGTCATATGTTGCATAGGAAAAGGTGTCATTATTTAGATGACAATGTCATTTGGTGACCAGTGAAGGCTCTCCTACAGAGCTGCATTCTGTCTGTTATGACATGTTGCTCTTAGTAAAGAGAATTTAACAATTTTTTCCCTTTCATGGGTAAACCAGGTCACATTGGGAAGAGAGGAATCCAAGGACCCCAGGAGGACTTGCACAGTGAGGACCAAAAGGAGAAAAGAGAGATCAGGTTCTTAGAGATGAAACAGGACTTCCTTCTTGGAGGGGACAAACTGGTCCTGGAAGACCTCAAATCTTAGAAGGGACAACTGGGTCTCAGAGGTGACATAGAGCTGAGAGGTAACCAGGGAAGAAAGGGGTCCAAGCAGTAGAGAGAAGTGGATTGGAAGAGCTGGAGGGATTGTATGGAGTCATCTGGTGTTCAAGGATTGCTGGAGTTCAAAGGGCCTCCTGATGTATCTGGAAAAAAAGGTCAACCTGGAGAAAATGGGCTGCCTGAATTTGCAGGTTAAAAACAAGAGAAAGGACAAAAGGAAAGTAGGGAGAAAATGAATTTGAATGAAATCTTTTCCAGTTGGTTTTAAAGAAAAAAAGCAGAAAGGCTGCTTTGGTTTTTTTTTTCATCCAACAAGGGAGAATTCCTGCTGACAGTTTAGTGCTGCCCCTAAGCAACATTTAAGATGCAACAGCATATGAGCATGTAAGAGAGGAGGAAAAATGATGCATTTTGACTCGATGAATATGAGATATGAAAATGTGATCCGTGTATCTGTTGTACTGACTCATATGGAAATATTCCCTTCCCTAATTAACAACATAGCAGAAAATTTTCATTTCAGTCTGTTTTCTTTTAGTTCAATTGTTTCATGATAATCATAGAATCATCATAGAAATATTGAATGGTTAGGGTTGGAAAGGACCTTAAGATCATCTAGTTCCAACCCCCTGACATGGTCAGGGATGCCTCACACTAGACCATGTCACCCAAGGCTCTGTCCAGCCTCGCCTTGAACACCGCCAGGAATGGAGCATTTATCACTTCTTTGGGCAACCCATTCCAGTGCCTCACCACCTCACAGTAGAGAACCTCTTCCTTATATCTAAACAACTGAACTTCTGAATCTGTTGCCTCTTGTACTATCACTAGAGTCCCTGATGAAGAGTCCTTCTGCAGCATCCTTGTAGGCCCCCTTCAGACATTGGAAGGCTGCTGTGAGGTCTCCATGCAGCTTTCTCTTTTTCAGCCTGAACAGCACCAAACTTCTCAGCCTGTCTTCATATGGGAGGTGCTCCAGTCCCCTGATCATTCTCATGGCCCTCCTCTGGACTTGCTCCAACAGTTCCGTGTCCTTCTTATGTTGGAAACACCCAAACTGTACACAATACTCCAAGTGAGGTCTCCCGAGAGCAGAGTAGAGGCATAGGATCACCTCCTTTGACCTGCTGGTCACGCTGCTTTTAATGCAGCCCAGGATGTGGTTGGTTTCTGGGCTGTGAGTGCATACTGAAGCTGGCTCATGTTCATTTTTCTCATAAACCAACACCCCCAAGTCCTTCTCCACAGGGCTGCTCTGAATTTCATCTCCACCCAACCTGTAGGTGTAGGAATTGCCCCAACTCAGGTTTAGGACCTTGCACTTCACATTGTTGAAATTCATGAGGTTGGCATTGTCCCACCTCTCAAGCATGTCAAGATCCCTCCTTATGGCATCCCTTCCCTCCAGCATGTCAGTTGAACTGCATATCTTAATGTAATCAGCAAACTTATGAAATAATAATGAAGGAAACCAGAACACATTTCAGTATTTCAGAAAATTAAATCACTGGGCGGGGAGAGGAGAATGGTGTCTTCCAGGAGGCCTGCTGACTTATGAGAAATCTTGTGAAAAGTGGTAATTGTTTTTTCACACAGAAATGTTAACTTCCTTTTAGCACTTTTTACTTAGCTCAAATATAATCTAATTTGATTTTTATCCAATTTGTATTCTATGTGAGTACCCTCTGTTCCAGTTTGTCTCCTTAATACTTGAACATTAAGTTTTTAAATTACCTATTATTATGAACCTGGCTTATTTTCTATACTGCTCCAGTTTTCACTGTTTTGTCCATTCTTTTATTTCCAAACCAGATTTTGGGTTTTTTTTGATTATCAGTCTACCTTGTATTTGCAGGTCTAGATTTTCTATTTTCATTTGCAAATAAATGGAAGTGGAACCCTCTGGGAGGTGCTTTTTAAATCTCTTTTGCAGATCTCATTGAAGGAAAGTCCCATTAATTTAATACAAAATATATTTATGCAGTTTGCTGTATCCCTCTGTGTTTTACAATGACAGCAGGAGAAAGGATGCTGTAAGGACAAGATCCAGGTTCAGAACCCCCTTGTGTCCCAGGAAAAGCACCAGACTGCAGAGGTGAGGGTCTCTAGCAAAGTCCTTCAAATCTCTGATAATGATGGCAAGTCGGCATTAAGATTGTAAGGATTAATGGTTGGAAGAATGCTGCTTCCTTAGGGAATTAATTGTTTGATGCTGGTTAAAGCTTCTACTGGGTGCACTGGCTTTCATGTGTTTGCTTTTGACAAGCCCTGGGAGGAGCTTTTAGTGATGCAGCAGTCAGGAAAAGGTCACATCCCTTCCTAGCCATGGCTGGTGGATGTGCCAGTAGAAATCAGTAGCACAGACATGGCATTTTTTCTAACTTAACTTTGCAAATCACAATCAAAAAGAGATACCTGCAAATATGCAAGGCTAGGAGTATTTTACATGTATTTTGAGGGAATTTTAATGGCTCACAGGCATAATTTATGAAAGATGTAACCCAGTGAAATGTAGAACCATAACCCCTGAATAAACAGTGATTAATCTAGTGCTAAATCTTAATTTACACTGTCAACCTATGAGTTTTCCAAACTGCTTCAGTTATTCAATATGGACTGTGTAATTTAAAAAGCTGTGGTTGCTACATGATCTAATTATGCTATTCCAGACTGCAACTATTCAAGTTATATAGGAAAATACACTAACCAAGGATTAAGGCTGTATTTCTTGCTTTAGCTTTAGTGTGCAGCAAATACAGTGTTAAACTGAAGTCTGTGAAAGAGTAGCTTTGGTGACTATGGAGGCAACTTGTAATCTTGGTTAAAAATGGCTAATATTTCCCCATTGAATAACTAATGTTGATAATGAAAAGTCCTAAGTTAAGATCAAAATAAGGATTTTATTATAATTGGTTTGATTGCCTTTTATCTTCAATTTTTGTGTCCATGATCTTGTCAGAAATATAATTGCTGAAGTCACAAGTATTTTTAACTTCAGCTTAAAACATGTAGTCCAATTACAGTATTGAAAGGGTTATTAATTTTTTAAAAAGAACTGTTTGAATTCAGGATCCAGCTCTGTTTTCAGCATTTAGTATGAACATCAGTGAGTGCTGGTTCAGGTGCCATTGCAGGAGATGTGAGAAGCCCATGTCCTACACAGGCTTAGAGCATCTTGCTGCGAAACTACTGTTTTCTTTGGAATAGCCTGAAAAGCTGGTGAATCAATCTAACCTGGTATGCTTAGTAATAGACTTTCCTTCATCAACCTTTTATTGCTGGAAGCTGTAGACTATTGTGCAGGAAAGGGTGGTTGCAAATAAATAATGGAGGATTACAATTCTCTCAACTTACATTAAAGGAGAATTGATTGCTTTCTTCAGCCTGTCTGAAACAAGCATCCTTTCTTGTCTGGCAGCTGAACTTTGAGTGTACTGGTATGTAGTAAATTCAGACTGATTGAATGAGACTGTTTCCTTGCTCGTATTTCACCAAGACAAGGCAATGAAAGGCAGCTTCACATTCCTGCATCTTGTACTGCACTCTGAGCCAGGTTAGGAAATCTAAGAATAAATGCTGCCCCATTTTAAGGTCACAAGGGAAGGAAATGAGCTCTGTGATTGCTGGGAAAGAGTGAGAAAAATCAATCAGCCTATGAAATTCAGAGGGGTTATTGGTTAAAGTGGGAAGAACATGGTAGCAACTCTCCTGGGATGGGTTTGTCCCTTTTACCAGCAGAGTTTCGTTCTGCCAACCCACTATGCAGCATGGCCACCTGCAGGTACCCTGCTCTGGGCCAGAGGTAGGGGGCGAAGAAAGTGTTTCCTTTCTTCATCTCTGCATTTTCCTGGGACAGTCTGAATTCGTGACTGAATTCCCCTTTCAGTGCATTTCCATGCAGGCACATGCACACATGTACTCATGATCCCATACAGCTATTTATACAATTTCTCTTTTACCCCTTCTAAACTCCCACTGCAAGGAAGGGGAGTGGATGCCAAACTCTGTACACTAAATACTGAGAAAGAAGCCCAGACCCTGCTGAAGTGAATAGACAAATTCATGCTGAGTCTGATGGTACCAAAACATGTTGTGAGTTGAAAGAGGAGTGTCCCTAAAGACCCCAGAACAGGTATTGGGGGAAGAGATAAAAAAGTCCCAAGTGACGAGCAACGTCCCAGCCTGGGGAGAGCTTTTGAATTTCCTCAGATTTCAATGTCACCTTGCTCCTTTCAGGGGACTTTGCCAATCCTCCCTTCTCATCACACCATGCAGGCTCCCATTGGCCATGGGGGCAGCTGTTACACAAATAAAACTGAAACTCTCAGTAAATAAAATTGCCTTTTATAAAGTGCCAGTGAGATGGTGTCATGCTGGGAGCAGGACTGTTTATAAGGTAGGAGATAGCACGTGCTTGTCGTTTAGTCTTCAAGTGGGATATTTGCAGTGAAGTCATAGAATTTAAGACATAGTGGCAATATAATTTGTCACAAGAAAAGCTGCTATCTGTAATGAATATATAGCTGCACAAAGAGTGTTTTTCCTTCCATGTAGAAGAATTTGAATTAATTAAATAACAGAAAGGACAATCATCCTTTTAAAGCTGGGAGATTGGGATTAAATACCTGTTGTGAACTAGAATATCTAAATAATATAGTTTTAGGGACCAAACAAAAGAATAAGTGTATTATTACAATGTTATTATGGGACAATAATTATTGTAATTGCTAACAATTAGTAGATTTTTAAACCCAATTAAACATAGATGCACTGAATGAGTTGTCACCACAGTGAAGTTCAAGTCTTCATATTTTATGTCTGCTGTGAATCGTTAATCTTTCTTAATGGGGGGGATTCAAATGAATGATTTTACAATCCTTGGTGGTGAGCTAAAGTCCAAAATTTCAGTTTTATTAAAATGCATTTATATATTTAGGACTACTTATTTTAGGAATAGTCTTGCCCATTATAATGTGAATCTGTTTAATGATTCCTTGCTCTGAGCTGCTTATTTACTAAACAGACTGGTAAGGTATAATTCTTTTATTAGTTAGGTTTTTCTAGTATTTGATGGCAATTTGTCAATCTGGCTATGTAACTGGACAGTATCTGGTTTTAGAGTTTGTTGCAGAAGCGGTTTGTATAGAAGTGGTTTTGAGTTGAAAACTGATTTACTATCTCCCCATGAAGTTACTAGGTCTCTAAAGTTGCAGTTACCTTCTGCTCTGGCTTTAGGCATGTGGAAGTTACAAGTTTAGTTATCTCCAGCAGTTGCAAAACACTTCTGCATAGGCATGTTCTTCAAAAGGAGAATTTGGTGGGGTCTTTTTGCTCTTCCTAGATGGCAGATCACCCTCCTTTTCTGCAACTACAGTTGCTTCCCTGCTCCTTGCTGTAGGGTCTGGCTCCTGTCTGCCAGCCTGTGCTGAGTGATGCCCTCCTGTACCTACCGCCCTGGAGTTAAACTCTTCATGGTAAGGTTGACTGGGGCTTGGTTGGGAGCAAATATGAGCTTATGACAAAAATCAGTGCCTGGTATCAGGTCCTAATGTGATACATGTATAGGGAAGGGATATTTTACCCTCTATGGGAGGCAATGGGGTGAAGAATGAGTTGAACAGAAGCAATGGCCAACAGTGATCACTGGGGATTTTGTGTGGATAATCAATTTTCGATTAAGTGATATGATTTTCTGTGAATATGGAAAAAAATCATGACTTTTTCTTCTAAAGTGGAATTCTTAAAGGTGGAAACATTATAATCCAGCCCCCAAATACCTGACTTTGAATCAGACCACCTTTTGCCCTCTGGATGGCAAGTATAGTCAGCATTTCTCCTGGTGACTTTTTCATGTAATGAAGTGCCTTAGCTGCTAAGGAAGGTTAGATTACAGGTTCAACAAGAAAGGGAGTCTTGTTCCATTTGTATTTACAGGTCAGTACACTGGTTTAAAAAAGAAACAAAGATGCTTTATATGACAAGTCATCTGAGAGGCATCATCTGTCCTATAGGAAAAAATGTGTCCTGACTGTTCTTTCTTTCTGGTTCAGCTAAGTCAGCCCTTTAAAGATAAAAAGAATGACCTGAAAGTTTGCTCTAAAAGAATATACAAGAGCAGAAAATCAGTCTATAACAGAAAATACTGACATAAATATTTTGGAATACTTGATGTTCATTTTGTTTCCATTTATTCTTTTAGAGCGCAGCTTTTTATGTTGTGCAGTTGTGTTGGAATCTGAAATAATTTCTGAATTATTCCTAATAATCCATCAGAAATCAGGTGTCCCAGTGACCATGCAACTGTCAGTCTGTTGAACTTCTATTGATACCCGTGGGACCATTTCCAGCCACTTACCAGGAGCTCCTTACAGAAGCCGCTGGACTGCAATGGTCAATTGGGGTGAGCAGGCAGGGGGTTTTGCTAACTTTGTTTTAATTTCATCATAAAAAGTGAGACTTTGTAATGTAGTCCTCCATGCAGATGCCCATGTGTGCTGGACAATACTCACACAGGAATTCTAGCTTTGTGGGGAACTTGTGAATGCAAAAGGGTGCTGTGCAGTAATTATTGTGTTTGTTTTTTCCTACAGCTGCCAACATGTGGAGCTCACTGGGGCCTGTCTTGGCGTTTGTGATGCTGGTTGTTACTGCTGTGCATGCAGGAGTGAAGGTGACCCCAGCTGTGAAGTACACGAAGACAAGGCCCTTACAGCTAGTGGGTGACAGTGCCTCTCATCCCCCTCTCACCCCTCTCATGGGAAAAAGCCCATTCCCAGCAGCACCAGGCAGAGCTGAGTTACCCACCCTGAGCCCTGCAGCCCGAGGGGCCACCACACTCTTCCCCTTTGAGAACTACACACTTGACGCAGCTGATTTCTTCTTCAACTGCTGCGACTGCTGCCCGCCTGCTGCAGGGCCCCGCGGGCAGCCAGGAGAGCAGGGACCCCCAGGTATGGTGCTGTCAGTCTCGCTGCGCTCAGCTAAAGCCCGTCGAGTTGTCACCTGCTTTTCCTTCAAGAAATGAGTTGGCAAGGCTTATACAGAATATGCACTCCTCAGCTGTCTGTCTCTGTGTCTGATCCCCTGGGAGTCACAGATTTCCTTTCACAATTACTTTAACCATGGTTTTATGAACCTCAAAAAACCCTACAAAAAGTAGTTTTGTATCTTTGCTGAACTCTATGCTAAAAACCCTTATTCTTGTTTGTTTTTTTTGTGGGTTTTTTGTTTTGGTTTTTTTTCTTTTTTTTTCCTTTGGAAAAGAGGAAGTTATATACAAAAATAATTCTGGGTTCAAATTTTAAAACAAATACTTGCCCTCAGTAGAGGCAGCTCTGTATAGAGCACCTAAATATTTTATAATACATACTTTGTCTCTTTTTTCTACTGCTAAAATATATATCTGTAAAGTGCCTAATTCTAACACTGATGTATTGAATAGTGCATTAGTCCGTAAATGTTCACTTTAATAGCGCTAATATTGGAGATAGAAACTACTCATCTGAGGAAAGGTGGTAAAAAAATGAAATAATTTTCATTTAATACAATGTCCTTGAGAGATTTTTACTTCCCACAGCTTGGGAGGGATTGGCTAAGGGAAATGATAGTGGCTGCAGAGGGAGTTTGCACTCATCTATCTCTTGAGTGTGGATGGAAAACTACTTCTGTCAAATTGGTTCTGCTGTGATGATTGAAGCTGCCATAGTGTGCTCCCAGGTGTGCACTGGGAGTCTCTACATTCCCAAGTGGATGAGAAAGAAAAACAAAGATTGACTCCAACTTGCTTGTCATTCAACCCGGCCTTTATATAGCATGCAGCTGTCTGCCAGGTTCCACTTTTATATTGGCAGACTTAATTCTTTTTCAGGAGAGGGGCAATTACAAAGGTGTGGGAACTTCTTAGAAGCACTCAAATATTGAAGACAGATTACATCTTATGTTTTATGAATGTCTGAGTCCTGTGACTCTGAGGCAGCTGAAACCTGGGTTTTAAAAGTGTTAAACTGCAGCCAAGAGTGAAACGCAAAACTAAGATTTAGGGATTGCAGTTGCTGAAAAACAAAAGTGGGGGAACTATGTGCCCGACTGGGACCTGCAAGCATGCACCCCACTAACCCTGGCATGACCAATGCAGTGTTGCCTCTCGCCTTTTGCTCCACTGTAGGGCTTCAGCTGTAGTGTCTGCAAGGTGTAGTGCAGCAGGGCTCAGGGCGAACCCATCTGTCTCACATTTTCTTTGCATTGGTTGTATGATGTCAAATAAAATAGCCAGCTCTTCCCAGGGTGACGGAAACAGTTTTCTTTAGATGCATTCCTCAATGACATGTTGCTTAGCTATTATTGCAGATTTTCTTTCTAAAGTTAAACTTTTGAGTTACTAAGATAATTTTGTGGATGTCATTATGTTACAGGACCTAAGGGGGAAAAGGGAGATGCTGGTCTGCAAGGTCTGCCGGGAACCCCAGGTCCTCAAGGTCCAAAAGGTTCTAAAGGAGAAAGAGGTAAAGCAGGCTAACTGCTCATTTCAGAAGCAGATGCTGTTGTCCTCAATGAATACCACAAAATTATGGGAAAAAGTATTTATCGAAGAAAATGGAATATGCTGATATAGATTGACACCTTGAGAGATTGAGCTGGCGTTAATGTGGGGACAGTAACTTGGTATGCACAGGTAGCATAGGAACAGCTGCTCATAAAGACCTCACTGTAAACTCCTTGTTTGGAATGGGAGTTTAAAAACTGACTACAGTTTGCTTTGGATTAGGGATACAAAAGGAAAAAAATACCAGGGAAGACACACACAGATGTAGAAGCTGCATTTTAATGTATGTATCTCAGTAAAAAATTATCTCAGCTAAGATAAGAGCAATTATTATCGATCAGTAGTAACAGAAAGGAAACCCTGCCCTTCATTTCAGGCTAAGGGCAGCTTTGTCCTTCTGCCACACATCACTGGTAGGATCCTGTGGCTGCCTTTGGTCATGGAGAAACACATGGGAAAGCTGATGATGGGGGGTACTAGCAGCAGCATGCTGTGCAATTCAGTCAGTGCAGTCTCTTAGGCTTTGATTCACTTCTTGAACAAGACTTTTGGCAATCTTGGAGTGAGAAATGCAGAACTGTCGTTATTTCCATCCTGCCATTAAGCACCAGCAACTGCCTCCCAGTTGAGGTGCTGATTAGAGTCAGAAATCCAACATTTGAATGAGATGCAGTTGTCGGCATGATGGTTCTTGGTACTGTGAGATTTAGCCGTGGCTTCTGAAGGCATTTCTTGGAAATATGTTGCTCATTTACAGTTTATTAGTGAAGTGTGGGACACATGCAAAATGGTACCAGTCTTCTGTGTAATGATTGCTGTGCTGCAGACAACACCATCAACAGTATATTAATGGTGAAATGTCTTAGGAGGCAAAGGGGAGCAAGGCGAGCGAGGAGTAAGTGGAAACCCTGGTTACCCAGGCAAACCTGGGCTGCAAGGTATGTAACACGGGCTGGGAAACTTGGAAATATTGTGCCCACCTTTCGCTTTCCTTTTGGTGGCGCCCTTCCATCTGTAAACCAGTCCAATACTAATGTTTTGAATCTTTTTTTTCCCCTCACACTTTGCTCTTTTCTTAGGTGAAACAGGAGTAAAAGGCAATAAGGGCAACTATGGCTTCCCTGGCCTGAAGGGACAAAAGGGTTCCAAAGGGGACACTTGTGAGAATGGGACCAAAGGAGAAAAGGGAGATAGAGGGGATGCTGGAAACCCAGGAGTGGATGGAGAACAGGGTGATAAAGGTGAAAAGGGAGACACAGGGGAGAAGGGGTACTGCGGGGAGCCAGGAGGAAAAGGTGCAAAGGGAGAAAGAGGGGAAGGAGGCATGAAGGGGGAAAAAGGGAGCAAAGGGGAGATGGGGGTTGAAGGTATTTCAGGGGCAGATGGAAAACAAGGAGAAAAGGGTGATCAAGGAAGTAAGGGTGAAAAAGGGGACCTTGGACCTGCTGGTGTGACAGGACCTTCTGGGCCCAAGGGGGCTGCTGGCAGCAAAGGGGGACGAGGTGCTCCAGGAAAGAAAGGCTCCCGTGGGGCAAAGGGTGCCCGAGGGGACACTGCAAAGCTCCTAAGATCAGCATTCAGTGCTGGCATGTCCAAGCCCTTCCCTCCACCCAACGTCCCCATTAGGTTTGACAAGATCTTGTATAATGACCAAGAAGATTACAATCCTTCCACTGGGAGATTCAATTGCAGTGTGCCTGGCACGTACGTCTTTGCCTACCACCTGACAGTGAGAGGGCGCCCAGCCCGTGTCAGCCTCATCGCCCGCAGCAAGAAGGTGGCCAAAGCCCGTGAGACGCTCTACGGCCAGGAGATTGACCAGGCATCCTTCCTGACCATCCTGAAGCTCAGTGCAGGCGACCAGGTGTGGCTGGAGGTTGCACGGGACTGGAACGGGGTCTACGTCAGTGCTGAGGATGACAGTGTCTTTACAGGGTTTCTTCTGTATCCAGATGTTTTTGAGACACTGTTATAGATTTGAAAGTCAAGAATGTTACTGAGAAACATGCTTTCCCCTTTGTTTGTGAGAGAAGAAATGAGCTTCAGTTTAGCATATTGATTTATTTGGTAGGTTTTGTGATCTTTCAACGAAAACATTTATATTGCAATACTTGGTTTAGTTTTAACTAGCAGCCCCAAGAAAAGGCATCGTTTGTGCAGGTGGATGATGGCTACAAGAAACCGTTATCCAAACACCAGCAGAACCATAATGGGGAGCAAATCTCACATCACAGACCTCAGTTTTGTAATTAGCCTACTCAAGTTATGTAATGAAACTCATTGTCCAACTGCAGTTTTAATCAGGCCAACTTCTGTAATCCTTGCATGGTCAAAATGCCTTTGGAAATCAGTACTGAAAACCAATGGTTTTGATAAAGATTCCAGAGTTTGATTCATAGAGCTTAATCGGATGTGAACATAAGCAGTAGGTTTCTTGAAAACACATGAAAAGATTTAAAGTTACTTTATCATTGAATCGGTATTATCTAGTGCTCTAGGCTTCGTCATGCATTATATGAAGGTTTGCCTGAAAGAGGTCTAGAGCTATTTGATCAGAGTAAAAAAACCTAACTATTGTCCTTAAGCAAAGATATAGCTTAAACTTTCAAGAGTAACTGAGATGTGTAATCCACCTTATGAGTCTACTCAGAACCCTCCCATTTCTGAGCTACTGATTCAGTCGTTGCTGCAGGGTGAAGGGGGAGGCAGGCAGGCTTTGGCACTCTCCCCAGGCCTAAGGCATTGTGACAGGCCACAGGAAGTGTGGGCACGTTTTAGAAAAGCTGGTTTTCCAAAATGGAACTGAATCTTGTGAAATAAAAATATGACATTAAATAATCTCTGGATGTCAGATTGGATGTTTCTTTATTCATGCACCTTCTGTCCATGCAGTAGCTTTACACCACCTTTGGCATATTAACTATGCACAAAAAAATGTTCCAATCAATCTTTTTTTAAGAAATAAAACTCAAGTCCCATAGTTAGCCTTCAGTGGCACTGGGATTTACTTTGCTTCTCAGGCAGTCACAAGGCTGGGATATTTCCCAGTGTTTTGGCAAATGCAGGGTCTGACCCCAACATTGACAGGGTGGATTAGGCTGCCATTCCCATGTGTCTTACTTTCCTTGCTTAAATTTCCATGGTGCTTTCCATACCATATTTAAATAGCATCATAAACCATGTCTGCTTCTCTAATGTCTTCTTTTTACATGGCACCAAGACGAAGTGTTCTTGAGACTCTTTTTATCCAGTGAGAAAATGAACAGCAGAGAACTGCTGTTAAATTTTAAGATAAAACCAACACAATTTTAAAAGGCTGGTCCTATCTATCCGGTAAATGTAAAGGGTCATTCAACTTGTCAGCTCTGCAGCCCTCTTTCAATATCAGCAATTTAAACGTAAGGTGAACTGGCTTTGTCAAAAAGTTGGTATTTAATTTGGTGCTGCTTAATCTGAGTTAGTTCCTATGTAGTTCAAACCCAGAGTACTAAGTATATAAAAGGTGCAGTTTTCAGTTTATGATTTCTCTGGCAGCTGTTAAATATTGAGGAAAACCAAGTAGTTGTTATAATAATTTTAGATTGCTGCTGTCACAACACCCTCAATTCTTTTGTTGTGCTTTCATGCTGCTTCCCATACAGCCCCTGCAACAGATGGAGGTATATAGATATCTGACCAGAAATTTTCTCTTCTCCTGCTGAAGTTTCTTACACTTTTAGCACAAATAGCCTCCACAAAAGAAAGACTGAAAAAATCAGGGTCTCTGAAGAATCTGCTCGCATCTAGTCCTCTCCATAAATTAACTATTTGGTCCTCCAGAGAAAAGCAGAGCTGTCAACACCATACAACTAGCAGAGCACCCGCTTCTTTCAAAAAAAAAAAAAAAAAAAAAGCATAAAATGCATCTGTGGAGGGGGGAACCAGATTAGGAGACTTTGAGTTGCTTAAATCCTGCCAAGGTGCTCTGAGAGCAGGCTAATAAGGGCAGCTGGAGACACCTTGTGCAAATTCTGAACTCCAGATCCTGGGGAAGAATGTGGGATGCATGTAAGACAATCTGACTGATTTCTAACCCCCATAATGGATATGGGAGGGCTGTGATGGTAGTTTGTGCTGGTACCTGTGCTAAGGACTTATTTTATCATTAACCAAATGCCAGTGGAAGTGATTTCTGCCTGAAATCCTGACTGGGAAGGAAAGAAGCATGCATCCAAGCTGCTGAAATAACACACAGCTCTTTCATACTAATAAATTTCTCAGGGTCTATAGCTGTGCCAGTGGTACTTTTAGTTTAATTTAAAGCGTTGTTATTTATTTTGAAGACAGGGATTTTTATAATTTAATTAAAATACATTAAGCAAGTATCTTGCAAAGTTGAGTGTGTTAAGCATGGTGAGGGGTAGTTTGGATAAAAATGGCTCTTTGTAGAGATGGAGTTCTCTTTATCTAATATCAAATTGAACTACACAAGAATGCCTGGAAGATACTGATTCTCTGCATTATTATTTTTCTACTTTGGTATCTTGGTCAAACCGTTTGTTAACCAAATACTTTTAATCAGAATAGTCCACAGCTGGGCTCAAAAATTGTCTCAAATCAGCTGAAATTTTCAATTAAAAAAAACCACTTACATGCATCCTCCTTTTACACACAGAGACTCAGGTGGGCTGATGTTTCAGTAGGCTTTTTCTGTCTTTTAAAGGCCAGATGCAGCCTCCCTGCTCAAAGGGTTTCAGAGCTTTGAATGCAGCAGATCTTCAGGATGAGTTGAAATAAAGAAGGGGGAGCAGAGCTACTGACTAGCTGGAAAACTCTGCTTGCTGGGGCCTGGGCTTTACCCTTTTCTGCCATCTTTCAGGTAGCCTCCCAAATATCATCTGCCTAGGAAACATCAATCCAAGCCATTTCCCATTTTAAAGCATCTTTTATTATTTTTTTTCCCAATAGCATTTGCAGTCTCGCTGCTGAGAGTCACTTTGGTGAAGTGTTCTGTTGCAACAGCCTTCAAAAGAAGCAAACTGCTCTATGGCAAGTTTTGAACTATTAGAAAAATCTCTTATTTTTCATATGGTTTTCCTCATTTTTCATTCCCTGTCAGAACAACAGTGAATGAACTGATTGAGTATATGCCTCGTCTCATTAAGTAGCACTGCTAAAAATGCCAAAATATTTGTTCCATTTCACTTGTACTTCTACTTAGCACAGATTTATTTTGTAACTCTAAGTGTCTCCTATCTGTGCTGCAATGGAGCAATTTGACACTGGTATAAAAGAAAATAAATGCTTAGTGTACTAATCAGAAGAGCAGCTGTTTTCAATAACTAAGAGAAATTATTCCAAGCTGACATAAGGACATAAAAAGCAGCTGCTTTTTTAATTAGGATGTGTAAGGCTAAATATGCAGGAGGATTTGGGTGTCTTGCTAGTAAAAATGTACTAGAGCTCTGCATTAGGCAGCTTAGTCCTCCATGTAAAACCAGTGAAGAACAAGGGATATCAGATGTTTGGGTCCTGAGCAGTCACAGCTGCTTGCTGCAACCACTCTTTCTAATCTCAGAAAACAGTATGCTGGTGGGGAGAAAAACAATTCTTGATACTTTAAAAAGGCTCCTGTTACAGCATTGCTTAATGCCATTGCTTTCATCTTAGGGTAAACAAAGTACCTGGAGTGCTGTCAGAGAGCAGCGTTGAATCACCCTCACCTGGCACAAATCATGCTGCAATCATCTCTAGTGAGATTATAAAGCTGTTCTGATTTCCAGAGAAAATTACCAGTCTTCTGGTATTTTTCATGCCTTTTCATCCCTATCTGAGATGTTACACCAATACCATACTATCAGCATTTACTAAGAGGGTGGTAAGGCCCTACCACAGGTTGCCCAGAGAAGCTGTGCCTGGCCCCGTCCCTGGAAGTGCTCAAGGCCAGGCTGGATGTGGCTTTGAGCAACCTGGTCTAGTGGAAGGTGTCCCTGCCGATGGCAGGGGAGGTTGGAACTGCATGATCTTTAAGGTCCTTTCCAGCCCAAACCATTCTAGGACTTTCACATTTTTTTTGGTTGGGCTCTGGTTTTTGCTCAGAGTAACATAAGAGGCACCATCCTACACCAAGTAACTCTGGTCTCCCTGTGCTTCTTTCTTTTGTTCTAGCTTTCCAGATGCCCTGTGGTCCTGAAAACCACCACTTACTTTCAGGCATCTTGTCTTGCTCACCAGCTGAGCTGAGTTTGCCCCAGAAGGAAGCCCACTTCCAAAGCCTGATGACTGCTCTGTTGGTTAATAAAAAGGGTAATATCCCAAGAGCTGAGAATGCTGTGTCTCTTTGGGAGCAGAGACTCTGCCTGGTGGCTTTAGGTGGTGGAAGGTAGATGTCCTTGGTGAAGTCTTTCTCTTGGATTAATGTGCTGTGTCTCAGGCAGCAGCCAGGTAAGTGAGTGCTTGCTGTTAGATTGCTTCGGTTGAGAATTGATGTGTTTTAGTGAAGGCACCCTGACTTCAAGGCAGAAATTCACAAGTTTGAAAACACAATGTAATAATCCAAATTGAGGTATTTCAGCTGAAACATGTGTTTTTTTCAGAGGTCTGTAACTTTGTTTACAACTTGGCTGCAGAAAGACTTTCTCCCTTGAAAGGAGAAAAAACAGTCTTTGATGTGAATTAAAATGGATTATAGTGCAATCACTGCCAGTTACCTGCTATGCTTGTAAAACGCTGGAGTTTCTTAATAGGGGATATTTATCAAGCAGTGCGTAGGCTGGTATTGTTTTCTAGATATAGCCACCATTATTTATTCGCAGTAAGAGCTCTGTCACAGTTTTATGTGCCCTGTCTGCAAAGCTGTACCTCTGAGGCTGGGGTTTCAGAGATATTATTTGAAATAGTTTCAGAATGGCAGAGTACTGCACCACACAGCAATTTAATTTCAAAATGAAAAGGGTTTGCTCTTCATGATGTTGCAAGGTCTGTTTTTACAACAACTGTAGTCTTCTACAGCGGTACCTCAACTTTGATATGTATGTTAAAAGTCCCCAAATAATTTTTTTGGGGTAAGTTCAAAATAATTTTGTGCATTTTTAATGGATTCTTTGATTTTTATTTATTTATTTTTTAAAAAAATATTTAAGTAGGGATTTTCTATCTTATTGAAAAAGCTCTGTGTAGATGTAGTTCCATTTGCTGCAGCCAGAACTTTTCTGTTTTGTTGTAGATGGAAGGAAAATGCACTGGCTTTGCTTTAACTAATCTTTCTCAGTTTAAGCTTTGTTTTTCAACATCCAATCCAATTTGTTTCATGTTTGAGACTCTGCAGATTTTGACTCAAATTTAAAAAAAAAAAAAAAAAGAGAAAATAATCCTAGAATGGAGATCTCTGAATTTCTTCATGAAACAGGTATTTGTGTGAGTGAGGTACCAAGTTAATGTCTGATAGTGACATTAGAGCCTATTGAGTTAGGCAAAAAAATTCAATGTTTTTGAGAGAATTAACTCATAAATAACTTCATTATCTGGTATTTGGTCAAAAAGCTCCATGCAGCTGGTTCCACAGAACTCAAATCCTGTTTATGGGCAATGGATTTAAATAACTCCACCTTCCCTCCCCCCCCCCCCCAAAAAAAAAAAAAAAAAAAAAACCAACC
>JANRGW010008438.1:0-16040 GCA_024733675.1 Psilopsiagon aymara | reverse complement strand
CCTTCTCTTCTCCAGGCTGCCCCAGCCCCGCTCTCTCAGCCTGGCTCCAGAGCAGAGCTGCTCCAGCCCTCGCAGCACCTCCGTGGCCATGTCTGTCTTTGTGTTGGGTACCCCAGAAATAATGACTGTCTAAAAATAACTAAAGGTTTCTCTTCTATTTCCTTTTTCGTCGCTGGTGTAAAGGTGGTGGTTGTGGCGCCAATGTCTTTTCCACAAATATGTGATAAATTTTAACTAAACCCCCATAATAATTCCCAAACCATAAGAATAAAAGTGGAGGTTTGATTCCAGAAGCTGTGGTTTTAAAGGGATGTGTAAAAACGTGTGAGTGTTTGAGATTTCTGCTTCTCTCTATTGAACAAAATAATGTCTGGAATGGCAACCTGTTCACCCAGGTCAAAAAGCACAGTGAATCTGTGGAAGTACAGCTGAATGTGCTATGAAATGAGCATTCTTCATCTTCTGCAATGTTCTTTAACTCTGGATCTCTTCAAACCTGCTACTGACTGTCTGGCTTTGGAACAAGCTACTTTGCTGCCTCTGCTGCTTCTATAAAATGTGTTGAGAGCATTTCCAGGGAGGCTGGAGGAATTAGTATTTCTATAATTCTCTAAACATTTGAAAATGTAAAATATTTGCAGATGTAGGGCCATATGGAACTACAGAGCACATTTTTATCCCTCATCTACTACATTTCTGACCAGTAAGAGTCTCTTGGCTGGCTGCTTCTCAGCTGCGAGCCTTTTGCAGATCTCTTTTTGGACAATGAGTCACGCAGACTGTGCTCCCCAGTCACAGCATTTCCCACCTCTCTCTCTGTTGTGTTGTTGCTTTCAGATCAATAGTGGTACAAAGTGAGAGTCTGCTCCTGTCTACATGAGCAAGCATCCTGTGTTCAGCTGGTCCTGGGATTCATGCTCTGGGAGATCAACAGCAGTTCAAATCAGAGGAACAGGCTCTCAACCTTTTGTAATGTTTTGCCAATGCTTTCCTCTGCAGTTGCACAATATCCGTGTGTATCTGAAAGGCATGTGAAAGCATTGCCCACCTGCTAACCCTGCCAGCCCCAGCAGAACTGAGTTTCATAATGTGTCATTTGTGTTACTTTCCTCAATACTTTCCTGAGGCTGCTCCCTTCCCTCCTTCTCTCCCCACCACTCCTCCTCCACAGGACTCTAAAAGTTTTATGGAGTTTAACATGGCCTCTCACCCTTTGTAGTTGCATAATGCTAATGAAATAACTAACAGATCATCAAAATTATCAGCATGGATTTATGGAGCATATGGCATTCAACTTCAGTCTTTCTGGTCAGCAGAAATCCCCCATGTCTAATGAAAAGCCAGACTGTTTTTCAAAGAGAGAATGTGAGAGCTGGAGAAAACCCGAACATTCACTTCTGTTAATGTGCCTGTAAGGAGCAGAATTGCCTTAACTTCCCATCCCTATGGGGCTCTAGAGAAACACACCATCAGGCATATGCTCTGGGACACTTCCAAGTGCCATCCCAAACCACTTCCTTTCTCTTTAGTATTTTGCTAGTGTGCTGCCTTCCCATTTATCTTCATCTTCTCTGCCACTGGCAGCCCAGAAGAGAAAACAGTTTATGCTATTAACAGCGACTGGGACGTGACATTGGGTGCGAGGGCTGTGTCTCTGATCTGCTGCAGGGGGGATATGATCAAGAGTGGTCATTTCTCACCATCACCAGCATGCCTGTTCCAGAAGAGAAGAGGTTGTCAGCCCTTGATGTTCCTGTCCATCTCCCACCCTTGAAGTCTGCCTCTCAGGAGGACAAACCTTGAAGTGCATTTCTGATTTTGGAGATGGTTTTGGTGTTGTGTTTCTGTTGATTCTTGATGTAACACCAACAGCTTTGTCAAGTCTTCAGTGAAAACTGGCTCTTTAAAGCCCGTTTCTAAGAATCTTGTACCTGCCAAAGTGCCAGTGGTTGCCCTGGGGCTTCACTCACAGCTCTGCTGGAAAAGGGGCTCATAAAGCAGAATTGCTGCTTTAAACTTTTCTACAGCCTTGGCCTTTTGAAAATGATTGCAATGAGTCTATTTTAGGACAAACTGTCCAATGACATCCTGGTCATTTAAAAAAATCCACAGGAAATTCTGAATGTGAGTCATGCCTTTGTCTCAGTGTTTTTCAAGGATTTTTGGAATTGATTAAAAAAGAAAAGGCAGCAATCCATGATGTTGACAGAAACAACCACAGAA
This sequence comes from Psilopsiagon aymara, assembly GCA_024733675.1. NCBI lineage: Eukaryota > Metazoa > Chordata > Aves > Psittaciformes > Psittacidae > Psilopsiagon > Psilopsiagon aymara. The sequence goes on along the minus strand of JANRGW010008438.1, from coordinate 13,817 downwards.
AGCCCATGTATTGAGAAGTCACTCAACAAAGAAAGAGCCTCTCTAAGCTCCAAATATTTACTTGATATTAAGTCTTTCTAATTCCCAAATCCCCACAACTCCCCCAAACCCAAGGCTGGGAGTGACCTTGTGCCCTGCTATTTTCTCCTACCTGAGCGAGCTGAGTTTTACTGCTTGGTGGTACAAAAGGTCTGCACTGTGGGATACCACAAAGATCCCAGATGTTCCTGAGTATCAGATGCTTTAGGAACCACGTAGAGGGATTAATCCCGTGCTCCCATCTGGAGTTTACAGATTCCTGATGAATGCATTAACGGGAGCTGCCAGCTCTCTGCGTTCCAAACGCAGGAGTAAACTGTTGTAGAGCTGTATAGAAAACAGAGGCACTTCAAGAGGAACTGGGACTCCGCAGAGGCTGGAGCCTTCGAGAAAAATCCCTGTTATGTGAGTTCACAACGTTTTCACCTTTAAACTGAACAGTCTTTATTACATATAGGTGGAACCTATATTGGAACTTGTGATCACAGGTCTTTTGTCTTCATGACTTAACACAGGGAATCATTCTGAGTCCCACAGGAAGTGCCCATATAGGGTATACATATAATGTATCCTTAACAAAAAGGCATTTGTATCAAAGAGTATTTAAAATTTATTGTAGTAAACCTTATCATTTTCCTTCCTTTTCCTCTCATGCCTTTCATCAACAAGCAACAGCAATTCAACACTAGGATGAAGATGAAATCGTACAACCTATAAGCAGTTTGTCCTGAAGGACTTGAAGTCTTTTCACAGGACTTTTGTGAACAGTCTTGTTCTTAGGAGGTGCACCGTCCATTTTCTGTGTGAGACTGCACTGCAGAATGTTCATCCTCAAGTTATAGCCTTTTAAATAACAGTGAAGCTGGATTCAGACTGCTGTTGAGCAATGCAGAAGCACTGTTAGCGACAGCACCAGTCCTATGTCAGACCCTGGCATTGCAGTACTGGTTTATGAATGATTTAGACTTAAAAGCAAAAATAACCCTGGGTTTGTCAGGTTTGATTTCTGCATCCTGGTCAGACTTGTAAATTTTTCTTTCTGACTTTGAGAACTGGATTTTTTTTCTCATCTCCTTTCTTCTCTTCTCATGAGCTCTTAGGCAGGAGCCTAAGGAGAAGGCAGAAGCCTGTGGGGGTGCTGAGGTGCTGGCATAGGGTGCCCAGAGAAGCTGTGGCTGACCCATCCCTGGCAGTGTTCAAGGCCAGGTTGGATGGGGCTTGGAGTAACCTGCTCTATAGAAGGTGTCCCTCCCCATGGCAGGGGTTGGAACTGGATGAGCTTCAAGGTGCCTTCCAACCCAAACCATTCTAGGATTCTATGATTTCATGACTGCAGTTCAGGGCTGTCCAAAGAGCACTAGAACACAGTGAGTGGGGTGGACTGGGCAATTCACTTCACAAAACCACACCTGTAATCTGAATTATCTGAATTAAAATGCTGTTACAGGTACACTTAGTTACCTTCTTATGGATGCTACCCCTGAGGTAAAGAACTGGCTGCACCCAGGACAATCACTTTGCTGTTCTCGTTCATTAAGTGCTCCCTGTTTGCTGTTAAGAGGTATTACATATCAGTTAATAGTTCAGCAGTTCTTGGACAGAAGGCTGCCCTTGTCCTATCTGACAGTGGAGTTCTGAAGTGCCGGTGAAGGTGGATGTCCTTGTGTCAGTGGACAAGGTACCAGCAGATGGTGCTCAAGAACATGAAATGTTCTCCCCGGGTTTTGAAGGCTGTTGAGTTTCTGAGGTTTTGCACTCCAAATGGCTGCTGTCACTCATCAGTTTTGTCATCCTCCCTCCGCAGGCATGCAGATGCAGGCTTGGCTATTCGGGAAGCATTCTGTGTGATTTTGTATAAGGAAAAATCCCCATGTGGTTTGGGCGAAGGTCCAAGCCAGAGTGCTGAGACAGGACAGCAGCCCGCAGCCAGCGCTTGCACGGAACATGCGAAACTGGCTGCTCAGGGTTTGCTTTCCTGGTTGCCACCATAAGTGGCCATAGACATGCAGAGCAGTGAGGAATGCAGCAGAGCCTTTGTGTTATGCTGCTGGCACATTGCTTCCATAACTCGTACATTACATTCACTTTTGCATCGTTCCTACCACTTCATTTACAGTACACATCACTGTGATGCGCAGTGAGGGACTCTGTTCAATGTAATAGGGGGAAAATAAGTTTGAGCAGATCTTGCTGCAGAGGCTTTACAAATGAGTCTGTTTTTTCTTTAAACCCTCCTGTATACGTGAAAAAAGGAATCCTATGCCCCGAGTCAAGTGAACTAATGTTTTGTAAAAGGAGGGTGTAATCGTTTATTAGCATTGTGCTGGACAAAGTTCTTTGTCTTTGGAGATTTGGCCCAGGGCCCAGATTCAGGCAGCCTCTGACTTTTGCTTTAGTCTCCGAGATAAACTCTCAATGAAACAACGCTGGACTTGCACCAACTGACACGGATCCAGGGAGCAAACCTTGTCCGGAGGAACAGCTCGGAGCAATGCCAAGCCCAGCAGAGGTGGCAGAACCTTTCATAGACGTTTGGAGTATTTGTGGGATGAGGGGAAGAAGGGATCTGTGTGCAATCATGTCCATCCAGGTTCAGGTTTTATTTAACTGAAGCTGATTTGCCCATCCCTGTGTCCAGATCATATTAGAAGAAGGGCCAGTTTCACTCTTTTCTTTTTCCTATGGAGTATTGAATTTACTACTGTCTACATATCAGACCATTCCTGGCTTGTTTTCAGCTTTTGGTTGTGTATTCAGCTTCCTCTGGACACACACTTCAGGCCTGAGTTGGGCTTTGTTTGAAAAACACCTCCAACTTCAAGGGTAAACCCTTTCCAGTATGAATGCACTTAATAAACTATGAATGTCACTTGGAGCATTTTCCCAGCGTAATCTCTTTAAAGGTTAATCATAAAGTGAAAGAATGTGCTCTGGATTCTGACACAATGCCTGACAAATATTTTCAGCAGGCCACCACTAAAGAAACACAGGTGTGGTCTCGCTCTTAATGTCTCTGAACTGGTGGTGTATCTTTGGAGAAACAAAGATAAATTGAGAGCTTAACCCATTGGCTTCTTGGCATTTAAAGGGGAAAAAAAATGAAACTTCCACTTGTTCTGGTTTTGCTCATCCATAATTCCCGGGGGGAGATCGTGTTTCAGAGGGATGAAGTCCTCTTGATGTCTTTATGAAAAATGCAAACAATGTGTTATTTTTAATGATGCCTCTTGAATTCAGCAGGATGCTCAGCAGCCCTAGGATTTACAGAGCAAGCTTTAGAGTGTTTTGGACTTGAATGCAAACAGTTTAAAAGAGATTCAGTAATCTTATTGAGATATATTAATAATTTCTGGGATTAATCCTGATTGTTTTATTTAAAGAAATCTATCATGCACTGTTCTTGTGTAAGCTGAAGAAAAAGGAGTAGTTTTAGGCTTGTTTCAGTTTTGCTTCAGCGCCAAAGGGAACACACGTATCTGCTCCTAGTAACTGGGGACATCTTGGCTTTTTCTCTTGTGAAGTGCCACCCTTTTTTTCCTAATATAACTTGTCATTTCCTTCTTTAGTCTTAGACCCTTGAATTAATAGAATTTGTTTTGTTTTGCTTTGTTTGTTTCCTGAGATTGGATTGTATAGAGGGAAATGGGATGTTTGATGGAAATGTAGGAAATCTTTCCAGCTCTTGTCCTGGTCATGAACACAGCTTCTGCTAAGCTATGTAATGTTACTGTCTACGTTAGTGGTTTCTTTTGCATTCTGAGGGTAACTGCATTTCAGGAGTTGATATTCTAGTGTGGCAGAGGTGCCAGGGGAGGGAGTCTGCCTGGCTCTGCTAATGGTTCCTGTATTATCATTAGAGAGATAAAAGAAAACTTGATGCAAGGTGCAAATAGGTGTCTCATACAGCAGCTGCTTTACTTGTGCCAATTTTGGTTTCTCCTTTTAATACCACTTTAGGATGTTCTCAACCTGAGCATGTTCCCACCCTTCCCCTGAATCCTCCAGTGGGGAGAGGGAAGGAGGAGCAGAAGGCACCAGAGTCCGCTCCCTTTGACAGCCAACTGCATTTCTGAAAGCAAGTGTGTCAGACAGCACTGCCTGCACGAGGGTAGGGACATCTAGCCCTATGGTCAATCCCTCTTCTATTACAGGTCTCATTTTCCTAAGCTCTTCAGTTTTTATCCTTCCCTGAGGATCCTGTTAGTCTCATTTCCCAGGTGTGACAGAAAGCCACAAAAAGACGGAGACTTGTCCTGTATCTTTCAGAAAGTTTGTGGCCAGGCAAGAAATGCAATTCACGTTGCTAACATCCTAAGTTACAGCACTGAACTCTAGCCCTCCTTCCCCTGATTGCACTGGGAGGTCTGTGGCCCAGGGAACCAGCACACAAGCCCCACATGGGAATGCAGGTTTAATGCCATCCGTTAGTCCATTGACTTTCACCAAGGAATTCCTTCACTGAGGCACGCAGTCTGGGCCTTGACATGAAGAACTGATTAAAGTGTTTGAAAAAAACAGAGCAGTACTTTCCATTTCCCTCACGTATCATTTCCATTTTCCAATGTTTGAAATCTGGTCAAATTAGAATTTAGCCTTTTGGAAGTCTGAGGGGGGAAAAATACCCCTCCTACTAATAGATATTCATTTGAGTCGTGCTGTAAATTGACCATTATGATATTTCATTTGTCAGCATGTGCTACAATCACTTGTTCTGGATCCCTTGGGCAGACTGCCTTTCAAATCAATATTAATTATGTACCACCGGACAGTAGCTAATCTGAAAGAAAGAACAGGTTTCATTTAACAGATGACTGATGCTTCCCCAGGAGTGTTTTGGGTTTGTTTTTCCCTTTTGAGAAATCTCACTACATGCTCTATACTATAGTCACATATCGTGGAGCACTGATTGTGTTTTGCTTTGTCTAATAAACCAACAAAAAATACATCTCCTTGTTTTCCATAAACCTAACATTGAATTCCCAATTACTGGCATCTCATAGCTGAGATCTTGTAAGCTCCATCAACGCAGAAGTTCAGCTCCAGCACCTAATGCCTTCAGAGAGCTCACCCCTGGGTAACATTTTTGTTTTTCCTGGCAACTCTCCAGTGCACAACAGAGGAACCTGAGGAAAGTGGCTTTGAAATGTGTGTTTATTGCATTGTCATCGTGCCAGCACTAGCCGCTCATCTGGAATCTGTAAAACCTGCTCCTCATAAGGCCTTGAGTTTCTGGAGAGTGATCTGTAATAACCATGAGCTCAATGCTCTGCTGGGATGGCTGGGCCTGACAGGTAATTTCTGGTAGGGTTAGATGTGTGTCCGCTTTCTTTCTTCCCTGGGAGTGTAAACTGAAGGATGTCTGTGTTCTAGATGATGTATAATCTTGTATAGCAAGAGGGTTAGTAATTACTGAAATTGAGGATGTTGGACATATATTTGTTACTGTAAAATTAGATAGATAGGAGTAAGAATCAAATGAATATAGCTGTTAATTTGAAGGTGCTCATTGAACTGGGAGAGAGGGCTGGGAAGTTTCTCAGAAGATCTGAACTGACAGTGGAGAGGTTAAAATAGGATGGAAGAAAGAAGTTCTTCCCTGTGAGGGTGCTGAGGCGCTGGCACAGGGTGCCCAGAGAAGCTGTGGCTGCCCCACCCCTGCAGTGTTCAAGGCCAGGTTGGACACAGGGGCTTGGAGCAGCCTGCTCCAGTGGAAGGTGTCTCTGCCCATGGTTTGGAACTGGATGAGCTTTAAGGTCCTTTCCAACCCAAACCATTCCATGATTCTGTACTTCATTGCTCCTTATTTTTTCTTGACCCCGTTTGCAGATGCTTCCCAGTTTTTGGGTTCTACAGTTTCAGGTGGGTACCTCAGATCTATCACATGCCCTGTGGTGGTGCAGCATTCTCACAGTCTTATCTCCATGTAGTTGGAGGTGCTGGTGTTTAGCATTTTTCTAACATGAGTTGTTCATGGATTTGCAAAGAACAAAGCGTGACTTGAGCTGGGCATAGTGTCACTGATACCTCACATTGCTGCATCTCTGGTTGCTGCTTCAGCCCTGCTCTCTTGCTGTTCCCAACGGCTGGAATGGATGTGAATTTAGGCCTCCTTTTTGTAGGCTACAATATCTATTAATCAACATTCTTGGGTCTTCCTTCATCACCGTAACTCGCTTGAGCCCCGTAGCTAGAAGAAAACTCTGTCAGCTCTCCATGTAAACTGAGACATCAGTGCTGTGAATAGTGCTGGAATTTTATGTATTAAGTAAAGACTCTTGGATTTCTAGCCCTTGCTTTGGAATGGCAGCCACGAAACACTACCCTCCCCTGCCTGTCCCTAGAGAAAGGAAGCCTGTAGTAGAGCAGGCAGTGCAGGGTCAGGGGTCAATCTCATGATATAGGTGGCCCAACCACAGCTGCATCTCGAAGGCATGCTTTGAAAAGGAAGGAGTATCTTCATGGGGCTTAGCACAAAGTGCTCCATGCCAGGGCAGAAACATCTGCTGAAGGAATCATTAGGGAGAGACAATCCCTGCTGCGCTCCTCCTGTCGTCACTGTCCGATGTACCTTTATTCCATAGTTGTGGACTTGCATCTGTTACCTCTGAATCCTAAAGAAAAACCTTTTAACAATAATTTCAGTATTAGGTGAAGGCATGGCAGAAACCCCCTTTAATTTTGGGGGTCTTTTTAAGTAGCAAATACTTTGAAAGTCATAGTTTCAGGACTGCAACATGAACAACGTGTAAGAGCACTGTGGTTGGGGTTTTTTGCCTCTCTTGTTTTGCCATCTCTGTCGATGGGAACAACTGTTCTCACTGAGAAAGTGGCCTTTTCATTATCTTCTGTATTTCTTTGAAAACTGGGGGAAAACCAAAACAATGCAGCCCACAGTGTGAACACCGTCAGGGAACTCTTATCTTTTCATTCTCAGTGCATTGGGAAATATCCCTGGGGAAGCTGTGGGAGGGGGACTTGAAAGTCTCCGGGCATTTAGATTAGGGAATGCAAGAATTTAGGGAAGTCTGAAATGAAAAAACCAAAAAATTGGAATGGGCATCATGTGCTGCTTGTAAGGAGGTGTATCTTAACAGCGGTGCAAGTTACTCACTGGATATACTTAGACTCATATCTAAATACCCCTTTAAAATGAACCATTTTTATCCTTTTGTGGTCCACTTTCTCATGTCTTTCGTTGAAAACCACACAATTAGGAGCATGAGTGACTTCCTCTTTTGAAAGGGCTGTTGTACAAATACAGTTATGTTCTTCCACTTGTACCAGCACAGAAGTAAGTACAATTGAAACATAAAAGCGATAAAAAACCATTCTCAGTCTGCGCTTCTCCTGTTTGTTGTTGTTGTTAAAAATTGTTTAAAACAAACCAGTTAACACTCCAGGAAATGGTTCTAAATGTTTTAAATATATTGTTTTAAATTTAGGTGATCCTTCACTTTATTAAGCGGGTGGGGGGAATAAGGAACATTGTTGTAGGTTCCCTGTTTACAAACTCTGCCTGCTGTTATTCCAGAAATAACCAAAGAGCACAATTCACATAAGCACTATCAGAAAGCAGATCGTCTGAATCAAAGCTTCAAGCTGAAATTCTTGTTTACCAGTTTAACTTAACCTCATTTACTGGATTTCTATTCAGATAAAGATGTAAATAAGGTACAAAAATGAAATTGTTAGAGGCCGGATGTGAACTGAGAGGCACAGACTCTTTCCAATACAATCCTTTGTGTCCTATCTTTGACCTTTGCCTGTGCAAATGACAGCCTGGCTTTGCAGGCCCAGTTACCTAGAACTCCCTTGGCGTGTTGGGTACCATTTAGACCTTGCTTTTGATAGTGGTTGGGTCTCTTTGCATGCAATGTCTGAAGGTGAGCCACCTACGCGATGGAGGGTTGCTATACAGTAACCTTAGAACCATTGGCTTTGAGGTGCCTGGCTCAGCTTCCTGCTGAGCTGTGGATTTGGTTGGCTTGGGTTGCCAATATTTCCTGTCCTCCTGAGCCGGAAGCATTTCCTTGTGCTCTCCTACCTGTTCATATCCGTCTCTTTTCTGTTCCAAATGCAGGCTTGGTAGCCAGAACTGTCATTTTGTAAAGCACATTTTCAATGCCTGGTTTATGACCAGAATATAGTACTAATGAGTCCCAGGCCTCACAGATTTGAATATGTCTGAGGATCTGGGTCTGTGAGAACCTAAACAGTGAGACATTATAGTCATTGAGGGTCTCAGTTAGTAACATACGAGTAAAAATGGTTACTACACAGCCTTCTGCACATCCATTTGATTTGTCCACTTACAGCCAGGTATCTGCAGACTTTGCAGGGTACGTGCATTTGTTACATGTTAAAACTCTGGCTCTTCCCTTGAATTCTTTCATTAGAAAAGCACTTTACATTCCTTCAATGTCTGCCATCTAATATATATAAATCTGGATTTATTGGAAATGTCTTTCCTTACTTTTCAACTTCTTTCAGAACATTTATTGGAGAAGATACATTTGGCGCGATGGGCTGTGATGCAGCAGGACTGTGTTTCACCTTGCACTGACATTTCTCTAGAAAAGCACAGCTCTCTCCAACTAAGATTTAATCTGCTTGGCAGAGCTCAGTACAAGCCTGCAAACCCTCCAGGATGGAGGCACTGGGAGTCCATGACACACAAGGCCACAGTTTTCTTCCTCGCTGGGAGAATTTTTAAGCTGAGCCAGCACTTCATTGTGGGGTTTGGCTCAGTAGTGGAAGTGGAGCTGCTCTCTAATTTCTCAGTGTTAGAAGGTGACCCAGTTATTGGGTGCTTACTGTGTGGCCATGTTGCTTTAGTTTAATAGCAGGATGTCAGGAGAAACAAGGAGCAAGAGAGCAATGTCTCAGGTGAACCACCCAAATGCTGGATGCTCATATGGGACAGTGGAAGGACCAGTGGCTTGGAGGAGTCTGGCTCAACCTCACCTTGCATTTGTAAAGCTGATCTGGGTGAGCAGGAATTCCAAGAACAAAGGCAGGCTGGGTAGATTGTAAGGGACTCCCATTCTCCAGGAATTGGGAACTCCTTGAGAGGGCACCGGGTGTCAATTAGAATGTTCTGAAGGAACAAATACTGCCGAGTCTATGGCAAAGCTGTGATAGGACACACAAGTAGGCTGCTGTTTAATTTGTTTGGGGTTCTTTGCTCTTTAATGCAAACCTTTCTCATCACCTTCTTATATCTGATTGAAATCCAAAGGTTATGTCTTAGAATGAAGGATTGCTCTTGTCACCCTGGGAAAATGGGAAAAGATTGTAGGTGTTCCTTTGGGGGAAATCAGGTTTACACAGAGAGTCCAGGCCTTCAGAATATGGTGTGATGCTAGGAAAAATCACATCATTTCCAAAGAAAAGATTCCAGGAAAACTTCTGAGAGGGAATATGAATGGAATAATTATGCAGCCAGTACAAAAGTGAACTGAAATCAATCAGAGAGTAACTGAGGCCTGGTAGAAAGAGGAATGATTTTTTCTGAAACTCACACTTCACTCTGTTGCAAGCAACTTCCTGACTCTCCCAGTACTGACTCTGTAATTTGGAGCTGCTTTTGACCACTTTCGAAGTCCCACTGACTTCAATGGAATTTCATCAGGGGTTTCTTAAGCATATACTTACATTTCCAGTTGTGGCCCATGATGCTCAGCTTATGAATGTTCACAAGGTTAACTTAGAACCTCTAAATGAATTTTCTTTTAGCTATGTCAAGGCTTTGTTGTAGCAAAGGATTTTAACAGAATGAGACAAATTGGGAGCTATGTATAAAGTCTCTCCAGACAGGCTCATGCTTCATCCTACAGCTTTACTACCCTGTTGTGGCATGATGTGTTGCTGTGTGACAGATCTTAATTGTAAGGAGGTTGTGTCAGGAGTTTGTTGTACAGATCAGCATCTTACCAATAAATCTTTTGTACCAGTTTCTTAAACCCTTAATTTAACACAGCACAGAACCTAGACTCTGAGAGAATCATAAAGATGCTTCTAGTACCTGATGAGATCTTAGTCAAGAAGCTCTTTCCAGACATTATTAGCTGCTTTTGGAGTCCTTTAAGTTGTTCCAGATAATGCAAATTAAATTCAGTTCTTTATAGGCCACTGAATGCTGGTGGATTTTTTTGTTTTACAAATTAATTCCTAGCAGTTCCAAACTGCCTCCTCATACTGAGCCTGCAGGACTGAGATAGTTGATGTAACCTCATGTGAGAGAGGAAACATCTTGTTCATATCCAGCCCACCTTCAGGTGTCTTTTTCCTTCATGAGTCACCACCATCTAAGTGTGTCAGTTAAAAGAGGTGCTGCAGAGCCAAGGAAGCCTTCTGCTATGAGTATATGGTATCTGAGTGACATAGGAGCCCCAAAGACGTTGATGTATGGTTTTCCTAAAGCTGCCCAACAGAGCTGAAAAGGTTGGTACAACGCCCTTTGGCAACTCTTTAGGTGGGAGCATTATTTACCCCCTTGCAGTGATACTCAAACTGTAACCTATATCTACAAACCCTTTGGCAAGTGTTTAGGTGGGAGCGTGATTTACCCCCTTGCAGTGATACTCAAGCTGTAACCTATATCTACAAATTAAAGTCAAGGATTTATGAACCTTGGAATATTTTACCCATGCCTCTGAACTGCCAAGTGTAACTATTCTGGGCTGGAACCCAAAACATAGTTTACTGAAATTCCACTGCTTTAATGATGACTTTTTTTTTCCCTCTATAGAAAACAATATGAAACATTCTGCCATCCAAACATAATTACACTCTGCATCTGGAATTTGTCGATGTTTCCTCTTGCTGCTCAGATACATTCAGTTCAATGAAATGGTTACTGAATGCCATCGTATCCTAAATCTTGGTTCCTGTCAGTTGTTGTATCTCTTCCATGACAGAAGGGAACTGTTGGATGGTGAATTCTGGCAGTCACTATCCCGTCCTTTCTCTCAAGAAGGTTTAAAGAAGTAGATCACTCAGGCTGAATATATCTTGGGAATGAAGATGAAGCCATTCGGGCGTACATTGCTCGGGGCAGTCCATGTCTTCTGTGCTGAGGCAGTGAGCTTCCTGTGGCTCTCAGTCAACAGGGGTACTGGAATCAGAATGGAAAAGGCACCTGGAGCTGCACTTGAGCGAGGGAGGTATGTAGATCTCTTATGAGATGTTTGGTGGTGCTGTGGATACTGAAAGAGCAGGATGATGGTACAGACTCCTGCTTGCCAGTGCCTTGCCTGCTCCCTCTTCTGCCCATTATGAAAATGAGCTTTGACCCAGGCCTGGGAAAGAGCTTGTTCTGCATAAGAATTAGTGCTCAATCATCAGAGATGAGCTGCTGCTTGTTCTTTGTTTGATGATTGAAGCATAGAATGAGTTCCTTCTTCCCAGGATGGTCCATGTCAACTGGGAAGGATTAAAAGGAGCCACGACTGTCACGGACAGAGGCACCAAAGGCTTCAGCAGGTCAGGAGCTGTGCTGTGCCAAGCTCTCTGGAGACAATGGCAGGCTTTCAGGTACCCACAGAATGAGCTCTGAAGCCAGCCTTTGGAGGAGGGCACAGGTAATCCACAAAGATGGCCCTGGCAGTACACAGGCCATCTGATTTTCTCTGGTTGCTGCTCCAGTGGGCAGAGCAAGTGGATGTTTTCCAGATGTTTGGAGAGATGTATTTCTGAGATCGTTTTGTAGGGAAGCAAACTACCATATGAAAGGATGCCACTGCCAGGGAAGTGAAGGAGAATGGCATGCGGTAACAGGGTTTAATCCTTGTTCTGTTCTTGTATTCTGAGAAGTAGAAGCTTGAGCTGATCGAGAAAACTTCTCTGTACCAAACCTTTACCTGTCATCTTCCAGATGGAATATGGACTTAAGCAGGTTGTGCACAAGCAGTCCTCTACAGCCCTTCGGCATCTCCAGTGTTAGGGATGCCACAGAAATAGCTGGATAGGGAATATGTATGTGTTCTATTCCTTTATTTTTGTTAGCCTCATCCTCAGAGCATCTCCAGCAAAAGTCTCCCATGATGAGGATGAATGAAGGAGTGCAGGAAATGGAAGATCATTAGACAGGCAGAGTTGCATCAACTCTGATGACTGAATCTTTGAGCAGCAGTTGTGTTCAGACGGGAGAAAAAAATAGGGAACAAAAGTGGTTTGATGCAATTCCATGGAAAGAGACATTTTCACTGCCTGTATAAATTTCAGCAGACCTGAGCTTCCTTCAGCTCTAAAGGACTCTGCAGCCCATCCAGCCACAGTGGAAATGCGGCTGGCCTTTGGGTGGGACTGTGTGTGAGGGGCATTTGCTCTGGAACACATTAAACCGATGTGGTCATCAGCTGAAAATGAGCAGTTCTGTGAGAGTCAGGCTGTTTCCTGCCTCTTGCCTCTACCATTCCGTGGGTTCAGGGGTTTCTGTGTGTGTCTTTCAGCATTTTACAATGAAGATCCCTTTCAATCAGGGCTTTTCTGAAAGTAATTTGGCAAAGTTTAGCTACGTGCTTCTGGCCTGAGAGCTCAGGTTCTGAGCGCGCGTGCTTAGCCCTGTCTGTCATCAGCAACCACTTTAACCTGAGGTGAAGATGCAGGCTCTGAAATCCCCCCAGGCTATATTTGTTAAAGCAAGATGGTGAAAGGTGAGGGAGGCAGATTACAATGCGTGGAATGAAACCCAAAGGAATAAATGCACCTTCAGCTTCTCCTGTGCTTTTATGAAACCTGGAGAGTCAACCTTGTGATTACCTGCTCAGCAGTACGTGCTGATGTGCTGGCCTTTGCTTCACTCACTGGCAGGTTAACCAGAACTACCTGGCCAGGAGCCATCTCTTTAAGGAAGCACAGCAGGACACAGAGGAGCAGCCCTGGGAGTTGGACTAGGCAATCTGTAGAGGTCCCTTCCAGCCCAAACCACTCTCTGACTCTGTGAACTGCCTGAGCAATCGTATCGTTTGCTCTCTGAGAATGCTCCTACATTATCTGTTCGGTGATACCCTTGTAGTTCATGAGCATTAACCGTACCAGAACACTGTGCAGGCTGGAAAGGAAGGGTTTGGGGGATCATGGAGCACAACTCTGGGGTAAGAGCTGAGTTAGTCCAGTCCCTGCAGTCATAGGTCACTACTTCCTCTCATCTTCTCTGTGATTTATAAGCAACTGTTTTAAAGCACAGTAACATTGTTGTGTGGTTTATGCTTCTCCCATCCTTTTGGAAGGTTGTGCCAGAATCTTTCTGCACCTTTTTCTTATTTCTAGCAGAAGTTCATTAATGGCTGCCTTATATCCACTGCTTGTTGTGTAAATGTTTTCCTTCGGATTACATGGCTCTTCTTCCCGCTGTTTGCCCTTGGGATTTATCTACAGTGAGCTTTGTGTGCCCCCTCTCAACCTCACTTTCGTTACATCTTTAAAGGTCCATCTTCACTGTGCCTGAGGGAGCAGTGCAGAGACTTCTGAGCTACTGATTTCAGGTGATATGCAATGGGCTTTGTATGGGCATTGCAGCCAGGTCCGAAAGCTGTTCATGCAATGGTGCTTAATAGCCTTGGTTTGCATCCAAATGGATTACGAGTGTGTTCCTATCCACTTCAGATACAGTCAGCTTGAGTGAATGGAAGATCATAGAATCATCATAGAATCCCAGTTTGGTTTGGGTTGAAGTGACTTTAAAGCTTCTCCAGCTCCAATCCCTGCCACGGGCAGGGACACCTTCCACTGGAGCAGTTGCTCCAAGCCCCTGTGTCCAACCTGGCCTTGAACAC